>ML798075.1:148189-169620 GCA_009831015.1 Picea engelmannii
CTCCCACAGAATCCCAGCACCCACTGGGTGGAAGCACCGACTTCCTTTTTACTTCAGCACCAACTGAGTGAAGGCACCAACCTTCAGATTCTACAAGCACCCACTTGCAGAGAAAGAGACATATGTCCCCCTAGCACCACCCTACCACCCTAATTTGCCAAAATAAATATTGCTCAAATCAACTTATTCATTCTGATATAGCTTGCTTACCCTTTCTGCTGATCTACTCTGCATTCTTCACTGTCTCTGATCTGCTGCTCTGCTTCACAGTCCTCTGCAGCCCATTCTCAGCTCCTTCTCTATCAATCAGATTCTCCTCTTCCTTTTCTCACCTTCAGAGCTCTCTCTCTGTCTCACTTCAACAACCACAATTCATCTCCGTTCCAGCGCATTATATAGATTCACCACATGTAGAGGTTTTCCTTGTGTTTCTCAACTCCAACTGTAGTTTCCCTTTCTTTCATACTTTCTTATGCTTTTCGCATGCCAGCATTCTCCCTGATTTTCTGAACTGGCTCTTTGCATGCCTCCTCTATGCATGCCACATCATGCAACGCTGTGTTCTTCCTGTCTTAACTGCTAGTCTAATTTTAGACTGAAAGTCCTTCCACCGTCCAGAGTGATTAGAGAAACCCAACTGGCAAAAACTTCCATACTTGTAAAGAAGATGAAGGACCACCGCAAAAACCTCTGAATTGAGCAATGTTAAGCTCCGTTGATTGTGAATTATATCCATTTGATGCACCATCCACACCAATCGCGTTTTGAATGGCACCATTCATGTGTTTCTTAAAACAAACGATTGGTAACTTCTGCTGCTAGTCATGGTCGTGGCTAAGGCGTGCGTTTTTATCAGCAAAGATCCCCATGGGCGAAGGCTGAACGGGAATGCCAAATGGGTTGCGTCTATCTTCACCATTGCCTCTATTTCTGTTTCAATGGGGGCTCTTGAATCGGCTTTGAATAACCTAACGCTCTTCAAACATTTCAAAATGGGTTTATGGCGCTTGAATCGATTTTGAATAACCTAACGCCCTTCAAACATTTCAAGTGGGTTTGGTTTATTCCCCTTTTTTCTTGACTAACCTAACGCAATGGGTCTCTTCTTTGTAGAACAAATCGCTAAGAGGAACCCGATCTCAACGTCACCACTTGGATATTGCTCTGACATCATCTAGCTTCTTCTGTCGAGTGGAACCCAATCTCAACATCCCCACTTGGATATTGCTCTGTCACCATCTAGCTTCTTCTGCCAGTTCTCTTGTGCGTGCTCCATAACCAGAACCCAATCTCAACATCCCCACTTGGATATTGCTCTGTCATCATCTAGCTTCTTCTGCCAGTTCTCTTGTGCGTGCTCCATAACCAACCAGCCAATTGCCATCATCAATGACAATAACCGACCGATTGCCATCAATGACAACCTTGACAGTCTGCGTCATCTTTGCTATAGCCATATTTCCAACACAATTTGCAGTAGTAAAATGCAGTGCGCAATAGATTAACCAGAATATTTACTGTAGAATAAATCTTAATTGAATGCAACTAATTATAGAATGGTAGATCTAGATATAATGATGTGTTATAATAATAGATCTAATGTGTTTTAGGTAGAAAGAATGGCTCCCATCCCCACATAATCCTCCCTTCCAAGATTGCACACAACTAGGTCCTACAGTCACCCATAAGCCATCTTGGGTGAGACTGCATAGTGCACTATGTGTGCAATTCTTCCTTTTGGTCTCCAGAAGGGTTGATGGTTTGCAAGGTTTTGTTGGAAACCTAAAGTAGAACCCAGGTCAACCCAAGAAACATCCAATAGAAATGCAGGTATCTTCGTCGGGGCTATGGATGCTCATTGGTAGTGAAGCAAGGCCTATGATGTTGGTGTGACTGCACCATAGGCTATGGATGATTTTTGGAAGTGTAGCAACACCAAGACTATGAAGGAGGATTCCTAATATGTATCTTTATGAAATTACTCAATCATTATATTTTCCTCATAAATAAATTTATTCTAACCATTTTTTAGCTATAATATGGAAATCATACTTCTATATTTTTTTAGCCTTGGGTTGAAATAAATATCGGTTAGAAATTTGACATTTGAGCCAAATTGATTGATAGGGTTACCCTTGACAACCCCTAAGTGGATTTTAAATGGAGAAGAATATTTTTATCATATCTTGTTCCTATTGTCTTAAGCATGCTAATCTTCATAATTGTTAGTAGTGTTGTTACTTCTATTATAGATTAATATTCATAATAGAGAGAAAATGTTCTATTGATTTATTTAAAATATCATGTATTTTATTAGAATCATATTTTCTTAGAAATAATGACTTTGTACACAATTATAAAAGGCATGGGGTCTACCATTATTTTGTATCTCGTGAGGAAACAAAATCCCTAGATGGAGCCTAATGTTGTAACTTTATTTAAATTTGATAAATTTTAATAAAGTTAGTAGTCTCATTTCATGTTTATTAGGTGTTTTGTTTTTATAAATAGGTTAAATTTGAATTTTTTATGGTTTGAATTATTTGAATTTTGAATAAAATTAATAAAACTTTATATTATATATCCATTTTACCTTATTCTAATAAATTTTCCTTTTGAATAAATGCATATTAGATCGAGCTTATTCAATGGTCCATGCTTGATCAGACGCAAGATCGATGACACAGATATAATTTCATCCCCCGAAGTGCACCAGACATTGGGCCACCGAGGGTCGACTTAGATGCATTTTTGTCACTTATTCATTCTATTCTAGTTGCATCGGGTCACTAGAACGACTGGCCACTAGAATATTGTGAGCCAACTTTAGTCGAAACACTTCTTTGTGTTGTTTCCACCAGAACCAATCGGTCACCAGAGCGTTGGGATATCTACACACTAGAGGATTTCCATCCACCAGACGTTAGTCTAACTAGGCCACTAGACCAACCAGCCATCGGGAAACCATACTTTCGAGATATCAAGGACCACCAAGCAATGAACCATCTAGACGGTGCGTTGTTGGGATTTTATTTACACTAGGACCATCGGAGTACTGGGAACACCAAAGTACTGGGACATTTGAATATTGCACCACCGAGGAATGTACATCACCAGAGTGTCAATTCCTCCGACCACCAGGTCACTGGAAGTGATTCTGCCAAATATTATTTCTGATATAGGAGATACCCGATAGTATTTGCACGTCAACATTGCATCATGTCCCATATGAGATATCAAAGTCTTGTTTAACAATTATGTTTTGGACTTACCTTATACCTGATATCTTATAAATTTGACACTTGAAGTTTCGATATCGGATATCAGACTCATACTAAATCCAAACTCTCATACATTTTTCAATGTCTCGATATCTAGTAAAATGGGCTCCATGAGTAAAAGTTAACACTTTGTGCAGAGTTCTGTAACTCACATGTTCACATTCAAACTATGTGGGAGCGCCTTTGCATTATAAAATCATTCAAAAAAGATATCACGATAAATTTTGGATTAACCTTTATACTGCAAATCAATGATTGATATTTCTTGGTGAGACTCATCCAGTGACTATTAAGTTTTATGGCTTCTGCAGAGTTAATTTTGGGTATCCGACAAACAAGAATTTAACAGGAAATGTTGAAGGTCAAATAATTCTCATATTTATGTGCATTGTGATATGGTATGAGGTGGTGCAATGAGCTTATATTGAGTTATATATGGAAATGTCTTTGGCATACATGTCAAATATTATAGCAATAGATTTCTATTTTAAAGGTTGGGACAACGCACCCATTGAGGGGTTGAACCATCCCTTCAACTTGATCCAAAATCTATTTTCAGAAATAGTTGCATATTTGATGGCATGGATTTAGTACTTGAGAGGCATAAAATCATCAGATGAAGGCTTGGTAAAAGGGGGGGAGAGGTTAGGAATTCTAGCAACAAAGTCTGCATTATTTATAATAAACACGTAGGTTTTCTCTGTAAAATTATCAAACTGAGGGAATCATTTATTGGATTCACCTCTTGTTTATTCATATCCATGTTTCTCTTTCTATTTTCTATGTTAATATTATTTAAATCCATCTTTCTATATTCTATTTTTACAATTTGCAGTCAGATCATATGTATTGAAAACAACAATATGATATGACCACCAATGTTGCTAATTATTTGAAGAGATTGTGTAATGCAATTTTCAAGCTAGATTTGTGTGAGTTGGAGATAAATGAAAGACAGTTTGTGTTACATCTAGGTTTTATCATTTTTATTTTGCATTAAGTGTTTATGTAGATAAAGAGTTTCATATTATAGGAATTTTAGTCCATTTCAACCCTATTTTATGTTCCTTCAATAAAACATTTTCATACACCTGCAAGTTATTTCATAAGTGTAATAATGTTGAATTCCTTATCATGCTCATATTTTTCATTTATTCATTTGTTGGATTCATTGTTTATATTCCCACCAAACCATTATTTATTCATCTCAATTTGGTAGTGACTTCCTTTCTCACAACTAGGACTGAGATTAATTGTTTTCCTCTTTCCTTCTACCTATCATTACCAGTTATTGTGCTCTGCTAAATGAGACTTTGTGCCCAATGGAAAGGCTTTCAAAATGATAGGTTTACAGTCTTTTTATTCAGTATGCTATCATTATTTTCCTCAAGCCTATTATCCTTTTCTTTATTTATTTAAATATGGCATTCTGAGCTCAATATTGAAGATGTGTTTCTTAGTGATAGTAAGCAACTATTTTTATTAAATATGATGAGGGAGCCCCCTCTGGTCCAAGAGTTATATTGTGGCATAAAGTAGGTTTAAATATGCCTTAGCATAGTTCCTAAGCAGTCGGGAACATCTCAAGGTTACAACAATGTCAACCATAAGAGTAAATTTTTTTAGAGGGAAAGGAGAAACCTACCTTTTTTAATCATATTTTTTATTTATCTCCTTATAGGTTTACTCAAATTTCAAGTGTAGGCACTCATAGATGCATAATTAAATTATTCATCCAATGAGTACCCACTCCGCATACTTTTGATAGACCCGTAGTGAGATAAACTAGAAATATATGAAAAAATGTGTTTCTTGAAATTTGAGTAAACCTATAAGGATTTTAGTTAAAAATACAATTACAAAAATTAGTTTTCTTTCTTTCCCTTTGAAAATTCATAAGTTTTATTTTATTATTTTAACTATTATTTTATTATTTTCCTTAGGAGGCCCATTTTAGACCTCAAATTTCCCCTAATGGAGGTACACCCAAGTGATCAACACAATGCAAGAAATATTGTGAGATAGGTCTCTCTTGTTGGTAGAAGTATTACTCCCTGTTGAATATTGTTGCATTGACAAAAATTCCAAATTCCTTTTGGATGCAAAGATATAGGAATTTTGTTGTCCAACTATAAAGGATAGGGATTCCAAGGTCCTAAGGGAAGAGGAGTGTCAATTTTTTTATCTCTCTAATATACCAAAGGGTTTCCAAGAATAGTAATCAGCCAAATATTTCATGGAACCAACTGAGGATAGACTGTACCCTTAGTTGTACTACTCGATACCTTGGTATGTGAGAGTGATCTCCCTGAGTGTTATTTTTGGTGTACTATAACAATGTTATAGTTTTATGTATTATTCTCCAACTATAGTTTTACATACCAAACGATATATCTCTATGTTATTTAAAGATTCCAAAACACATCTGTTGCTTGGAAACAAATGTTAAAAATTGGAGGTGTGTTGGCTCTGGAAAGAGCTTTAAGACCACTTGCATTGTTCCTTAACCTTTAAACTTGAAACATAGATAGTTATATAGAGAATATAATTGTAGAAAACCAATAATATGCAATATGAAAAATATACCCTTGTGTTATGATAATCAAAAGAAGGAAATAAACAATTACTTTCCTTTTAAGGTGAGAGACCTTTCTCTAAGCAAAGCTCCAAATAGAATAACGCATGCCAAAACATTCCACATCCTCCTATATTTTAAAATATATTTTCAATAGAAAATCCCTAACTATTTGTGGTCCCATCATTAATGGGTACCGACTACCTAATGGGCTTTCTAAAGTGGACATTTTTACATTAAATAACTATACACTACTCTCTAATGGGCCTTATTCAAAGAGGATGGATGCATACATCAATTGACTAACTCCTAGGTAGCCTAAAGTAGGGAGGTTAGGGTAGGACCCTTACAATGGACATGATCAAAAGTCTCATTGTTCTTCTAGCCTTGCATAGTACATAGTTCTTGAAACTTATTCACTCCCAAAATTCGTTGAACTTATCACCAAGAATTATGACCCTTTACCATATGGTGTCCTCACCTCTGATGGACAATATATATTGTTTACTATAACAATGAAATCTCTCTATACTATGTTAGGAACATATTTGGGCTCAAAGGTCCTTTCCATGGAATAATGTAAGGAGATGTATATAATATTAACTATGGAGTAAAGGAAGAATAAGCTTACCAGACTACTATCTAAGCAAAGTTGTGTCATGATATAATCCCCTCCATATCAAACCAAAGAATTCCTTCCTTGTATTAAAGAGTTCATATAATTTTTCTCCATCATATTGGGAATATATGATGACTCTGTCATTGATGAGGCAATGATATTCCCTCTTGACCACTTTCATAGTCACCCAGTCCCATCCTTATGCTATGTTGAATCCATTACAACAAACATGAGGGAACAAATTTCCTATTTCATCTCTGATAAATTATTTAGGTACCCTTCATACCTTGTCTATTTTTTTTATATATTATCAAATCGATTTGTTATCTCACCTAGGGATGAAATTTCCAAAGGAAAGGTCAACCTACTAGGTGTATTGATTATTTCTTGTTGGTTAGAAATATTGAATAGGACCATTCCTTGTTCAATTACATAAACAGGTTCATGTATGTAACGTTCTCTATAATCAATGAGAAAGAACTAACTAGAATACCTAATGAAATTAAATTATATTCATATGCAAGTGTTCATCACATAAGAGGATACTAGTTCTTGGCAAAGGATTATACCATGATTAGGTTGTATGAGTCAAATATGGCTCCCTATAGGCTGTCTAAAATCCTCACACCAAAAGTTTTTATTTTGGAATACATTAGGAATTTCTTGCATGTATATGAGGTATGCTTCACAAAGTTAAAAAACAAAAGCCATATAACCTACCCCATTGCTATGAATGGTTGAGATTTTCCCAATCACAAAGTGATTAGAGAAGTAGGCAAGATGCTGGAATGAATGGAATTTCCCTTATATATGTCATGGATGTATGGTCCTCATTATGTAATATCAAAACTAAAGGGGAATGTGAGGCTTAGACCTAATGACTAGGAACATAGGTTTGCAAAGGAGAAACTAGTAAATCAACATTCCTAGATGTAGGGGAAATATATCATGGAAGCACTAGATGACCCCAATAAGGTAATGGAACAATTTTTCCCTCCACTTCTTGACTGACCTGATGTCCCAGAATATTTCACTTTCCATGGGCCTAAAAATGTGGTGGTTGTGGCTAAAGATATGAAATTCAAGGCCCTAATTGAGGAAATAAGGAAATACGTGTTATAAGAAAATTTTGACAAGGGGAAGATGGGAACTTGGTGGAGGATGATTTCATTTTTAAAGGAAGAAATTTTTCCTTATGGTGAGCTACCCTAAGATAAAAAAAATTCCTTGGCCTTTATGATAAGGTGCATAGTTATGATGATGAATAATAAGAAACAAACATTCCAAAATATGGGTAGAAAAAATGGCATAGTATAACTCAACCACATCAATGATTATCCTACCAACCAATAAAGTCTATCCAAAAGGTTTCCATATGCTCACCTCCATGGGATTCAAGGGTACTAGTGGGATAGAAAAGGATGAGGAGGGTATAATTGATCCCATACCTAGAGTTGAGAGGCCAAATAAATTGGGATTGGGGGAATATGTTGCAACTCCACCCACTAATAAGAAATAATTTCAATCCACTTGTGTACCATTAGGAGTAGGTCAAGTGGAGATCCATGAGGAAAATTTCCCCTTAAAAGATAAAAACCCAAAAAGAGATCCTCCAAAGGCTAGAATGAGATGGGATGAAGGGGAGAAAATAAATGAATAATATATGAAGAAGGATAAAGAAGATACAAAATCCAAAGAGAAACTCAATTTATAACTATCTTATAAGTAGGAGGAAGAAAGAGAAACCATAACTATAGTAGCAGAAAAAGTAAGTGGAGAGGCAATAGAACAAACCAAGGTTGCAACAGTAGGAGTACTAGGAAGTTCAAGAGGGGAAGTCAAAATAATATTATCACAATGGGAAGAGGATATGGATATAGGGGAGCCAGAGGGGGATAAGAAGAGGAAGAGATAAGATGAGAAGAATGGAGGTAAATCACAAGAAAAAAAAACATTAGGGATTATGAAGAAGAAGGAAAAGATAAAAATATTCTAGGGATGATATTGCTTGAAGCATTTGGGGGTTCCTCCCATATGACTTATCCCACTCATTGCACCCCTACTCCATATAAGTTCTAAAAGTTTCATATTGTATCCATACTGGGAGGAATTCCTATCACACTTGGTGTTGAGACTTCTCAAGGGGCCGGTTCCTCCATCCCCTTGTTTGAAAACATTCTACCCTTGAAATTCATGGATCCTTTTGATATCATTAGGGAATAAAAAGAGAATAATAAGAATACCAAGGGATCCATCTCAACTTTGGAGCCTGATGGCCCACTTGCATAGTGTAGTTTTATCCCCATGTATGATGGCTTCACATGTGAGCTCACCTTGACCACCTTTGAGCCCATAATTCTCAAGCCCAATGAAAAATTGATATCTAATAATTAGAGAGTATCCTAATTTAAAATTGAAAACTCTAAATTATCTCCCATTGATAACATCGAAATGGCCAAGAGCTCTAGTACTGTGGTATATGATGGCTATGTCGAAGTTTCTTATGAGAATGATAAAATTAGGAGAAATTCAAGGTCTATATTCTTAGAGAACCAATGCTTGACCATGAAGTTGAAGGACTTCAAGGTATCAAATGGGGTACTAGAGGAAAAAATTGTCTTCTTAGAGAAATATCCCCAAATAGCTACTAAGGTTGTTCATATTTTGAAATAAAAATTTGCGCAAATCAACAAAAACACTCCTAGTAATTCAAAAATTGTTATTGGGAAAGAAACAATTGGAGGGAGAGGTTGACTTTATAAACATAAATTAATGTTTCTTTGCATGTCTCGAAGAAATTTATTGTGGAAAGAACAACATCCCTCAAAGAAGATAGGAGTGAAATTTCCACATTGAGGGCATAAGTAGATGAGGAAAAATCATATATTTCCACTTTAGAATTCAAACTTAGCCAAGAACAACAAAGGAATTTACCTCCATCTCCCATACATGTTGTGACTAAGGATCCAAATATCAAAATCAATGGAGGCACAAAAGAAAGGAATTGACTAGGGAGGTAGAGGAATGGAAGGCTAAGTATTAGGAAAGTGAGCATGAAATTATTTCCACGCAATGTTTGGTGGATAAAAGAAAAGAGGACCTAAATAAATAAGGCCAAAGGCTAGATGAGACACAAAATAAGTTAATTGAAAGAAAATCTAAATTTTCTACCATCCAAAGTGAAGTGGACACTTGGAAAGAAAAGTATGAAAAATCCCCAGAGGAAGCAAAGTTTATCACCAAGCTCAGAGGCATAAAATCTTCCATGTGGGACTTCTCCATGAAATACATGCCACATATCATACAAAAACTAGAGTTCTATCTAGAATTTGATTATCTACATCAATGAATGAGGTATTTTTTGGATGAAAGTCAAGAGGAGGTGGTAAACAAGGCACACATTGTAGAAGAGGTAAACAAGGTTTTGAAATCTACCCCCAATAAGACTTTGAAATCATTAGGGGTTAATGATAAAACCTAAATGTGGATGGAAACCAATCCCTGTGTAGCCAAGTTAAGGAATTGGAGGGCTATGTATTAGAAAGATAATGTCATAGATTCCTGGATCTCCATTTTCATGAATTCCATGACTTACCTATAGTCATGTGGGCTACCCTCCCCTTGGGATTATCAATTCATTTTGCATATCCTAGAACACTATGATGAAATAATGGATAACTAAGAAAAAAAAATTATTCATGGAAGACCAAGGGGTTGCATCGATGGCATAAAAAAATTGGAGCATGTCTAGTCATCCCTCTCAATATGGACCATAACAAAAGGACTCCTCAGAAGCCTATCTCCCATGGATTTTACTAGAAAACTAATTTGGATAAGGCTTTCCAAAATTTGAGAGGCGGTAGAAAACTGAATGAAAATCACTTGTAATGGTTAAGCATGGTGTACAATTACACGGCCAATAGATTGAACCCACCAATAGATTGACCCCAACTCCACAAAGTTCACAATAGGTGAGGTCTCCCTCTTAAGGGGAGACACTTTTAGAAAAGGAAAGAGAGAAAAATAGTGGCCTAATCATTTTTAGTTATTTTTCACACAAGTGGCCCTAATCTCTCGGCATCGTCATCTTGTAGTTGGTTAATCCACTCACTAATCCTAATACCAAGGATTAGTTGGTAACCTAAAAATAGGCCCCAAGGATTATAAAAGAATACCTTAGAAGCAAGTCAAAATATCAAGCATTTTCATATTGGTAGGTTGCATAATTTTCAAGGGAGTTCATTAAGCATTTGTGTCCTAGGGATTGGGGTTAGGGATCATCACCATTGTTTTCGATCTTTCTTTCTTTCTCATTATCCTTTCTCTTTGTATGAACTATTTATAGCTCTGGCTTGTGAGAAGGAAAGCAAGAGGTTTGAGACTAACACTTTATAGTCCTCATTTGGTGCCTTCCATTGTAATCCAAATAGATATTGAATTTATTGTGTAGTCAAGACCGAAACAAAGTTGCGACTAATGAAATAATAATATTCAAGCAAGCTATGCTATTTTCCTTTCATATTTTTTCTTTCATGGTGTTGAATAAATCAACAAATTTTTTTCCCTTACCTATTTTATTTGTTGTCTCATGAACTTGTTTAATAGGAATGTATGGTACTTTTCCCTCTTTTTATATACATAATTCATGTTCTACTCAGTTACCTTCTAAAGATTGTAATCATGATTAAGGAACACATCTCACACCATTTTTTATATAGTATGTCTGGGAATTTTGAATAGTTTGTTTCCTCAATTATTTTAAAAATATCACGATGTCTTTTCAAATCCATAGCATAGATTAACTCCATGCAACATTGATATTTGTTGTAAATCAATTTGAGCTTCATATATTAATAGGTAGTTCTTAGGTGATAGACAAGGAATTTTTCCCTAGGAAATATTGAGGTTACCCTCCCTCTCACTTGAGCACTGGCTTGAAGGTCTCAAGTGGAACAAGAAGTTGCATCCTACACACAATGCCTTGGCATTTGGCCCCTTTGTGAAGAGGGGAAAACACTTGGAAAATCAAGTGGTATTGATGATAAGTCTATTTGGTGAGTGGTTATAGGAGTAGGGGAAAGAGAAACAAGGTCGTAAAGGTGTTGGTACTGATTCAGGTGAGGAGTTATATTCTAAGAGGAAGTAGAGAAACCCAATGATCAATATTAGCATTGAGACTGAGATGGTATAATGCAACCATAACAGAACTCACATACCTTTTTCATGTAGAAGTGAATGTAGACATCAAACCATATGCAAGAGAAGTAAATGCCATCGGGTTGAGCCAATGTTTACATTGGATGCATGTGTATTTTAGTGTACATGAAGTCATTGAAAAGTAGAGAATTGCATTTTCCCGCTTGAGGCTTAAAGGTCGTTCCATGACATGGTGGGAAAGTGATGTTGATAGTAGAGAACTTGCAGAAGAGGCATCAATACTGGTTGGGAAGTATTCAATGACATGATTAAAGATATAATCTACCCAATAGGTTATGTGGAGAATCAGAATATTGCATGGCACTATTTTAGGTAGAGGCAGGGACAATTTTTGGAAGAATTCACCACCAAGTTCAGGAAGAGAGCCCATTCAGTGGGGAGTCTCTATCAAAATACTAGAGATTATAATGAAGTACTTGGGGTCCTTTCTCCCTCATATTTAGATGCAATTAATTCTCTTCAATACCAAATCACTTAATGAAGCAAGTGTCCAAGAAAAATACCTTGAAGGGGACAAATGAAAATAGAAGTTTGGAGCACACAAGCAAACAAAACCATAAGAGAATCAACAGAAAGGGAAGAGAAAGTACAAGTGGGTTGCAAAGAAAATTGTAGTAGTGATGTAAGAAAGAATACCTCCCACCAAGGATTGCAAGTCTTGAGAGAAAAAGGGGCACACCGAGAAAAATTGCCAGAAATCACACCTTGAAAAATTCCCCAAGCACCTCTAGAAGAAGAAAGAAAATAAATCCTTAGTAGATACAGGTGTAGAAGAAAGGGTGTACAATACTTAATATATGGATGGGAAAATTATTTACACTACCATATGGAAGGAGGTAGCATTGGTCAAGCTACAATCCCAAGGAGGAGAATTAGATCATTGCATTGTTTCACATCAAATTCCACACAAGATAAGCTAAAGTGGATTTCTTGTTTGATTTCTAAACAGTTAGTCGAGAATCTTGGAATAGAGACTCATGATCATTTTCATCGATATTCCTTGGGATAGGTGTAACATACACAACCACCCACAGGCTGACCATGCTACTTCAAAACTCGCTTCTGAACTAATTTTGAATTCTGATAAATTTTTAATTAATAAAGAGGCATGAAATATTAACATGTAGAGGTAAAGATTCATGATACAACATAAAAGAAATGAATATATTTCCATACAGGACAATAACTATCAAGAAGGCACATTATAAACATGAATCTCACAGATAATAATTAATACACAACGAAATAAATATACAGGTAAATAAAACCATGACAGAGAGCACTTATCTTTAATGAAATGAATCACCAATTGGTTTCAGACCAAGGACGTTCCACCCAACCATAGACATTGTTGTTCCAAGTCTCAAATAAAATTTCACCCCTGAGCTAGGGCTATGAGTCCACAAGGACAGTTCCAAGGTGTCACTCATCTTCCCAACCTAATCAACACTCAATCTCTTACGGTCTTCTCAACACACACAACAATCCAAAGTACATCAGCTCTCTTCTATCCATCTTGCAAAACCCAAGAGAATGGAGTCCCTTCTCTGCCACACAGTCCCTCAGGTTATCCACCACCTTCCAGGGCTCTAGTGGATCTAGTCAATAATCTCCATGCTGTGACTCTCAGGATTCACAGATGTGAGCAAAAATTAACACATGCCAAAGCATCTCAGACATGCAAGCATTAATTCATGGTTGGAATACACCAACAGTTATTACAACCAACAAAACCATGGCTCCTCTCCAACCAATCGTTTTTCTTTCCCAAGCAAAGATAAACAATGAATGAGGAATGAGGAGTGGGTTAAAGAATTAATGGAGAGAGAACAGAATGAAAGGTGTGAACAATGAACAATGAGTGAGTGAACCCCAAAACAGACCAAAGATGGGTTTATATATTTATTGGAATGAAACAACCACATGGCCTTCCCCCAAGAAGCTCATGTAACTAATATTCTCCATTAAAACAAAAATGGTTAAATAAAATATAAAATAAATACTTATCCCCTCAAGCCCCCTCTCTTGTGGAATCATATCCCCCTATAACTCTTGTCCTTGTCCGTCTAGCATCCAATGATGTATTTATTATTAATAATGATCAAAACATTGCATTTCCTAGGCAAACTGGCCTCTTTTAATTGTTTGGGCACTCTGGGCTTTCATAAATTAAAAAAATACATTATTTAATATGGGGCTCAAAACCGGGGTATTACACTAGGTGAGACAAGGTGTGGAGTTAAGAGTAGTAAAATAGTGCAAGTTCAAGTTTTTCATGAATCATAACTTTGTAGATGAAGTGGAAGCATATGTAGTCCCATTGGGATGTGTGTTGAGTCATCTTGGGAAGCCCATACCTTTATGTGAGAGATTTCATCTTCAGGAGGATGGAAAACCAATATCAACTTGTCAAATATGGGAAGGATTTCACCATAAATGCACACAAGGGGAAGGCCAAACTCTCTTTAGTCAGTGCTCACTAAGCAAGGAGAATAATTGACATTACCAAGATTTTTTTTTTATTTTCTTGAGAGAGAAGAAGAAGAAAAGAGAAACCTACAATGAAGTGGAGATGAAGGCATCCTTGGAAGGATGTGATAATAATTAATGCTAGCAAATCCAACAATTGATCAAATCTTATAAAGAAATGTTTTAGGAAGCTCAAGGGATCCCACCCAAGAGAGAGGTTGATCATGAGATTCAATTGTTTCTAGAGTCTCCAGTGCCAAACATCGGGTTGTATAGACAAAACATTCTAGAAGCAAATGATGTGAAGCAACAATTGCAACAATTGTTAGCCTTAGGGAGTCATAAGGCCCAACACATCATTGTGTGGTTCACCATCATAATGGTGCCCAAAAAGCATAGATGCTAGATAATATGCATTGACTACCATGCCTTGAACAAATCCACCATCAAGAACATATATCCACTACCACGAATTTACTACTTGTTGGATTAGATGCAACAAGTTATATTCTTCACTAAACTTGACTTAAAATCTGGTTACAATCAATTAAGGATCAACGTAGAAGATTCGTGGAAGACAACATTCAAGACAAGGCAAGGTTTGTATGGATGGTTAGTTATGCCTTTTGGTTTATGTAATACACTTGCAGATTTCATGTGCTTGGTGAATAATGTGATGTGTATTTATTGACTCATTTATAATAGTATATCTATATGACATACTAATCTTCAGTAAGAGTTGGAAAGATCACATCTCACATATGAACCAATGAGTAGAGGCACTGAAAAATAATCCATTGATAGAAAATTTGAAAAAATGTGGATTTGGAAAAAATTCATTGATTTATCTTGGACACTTGATTGATGGAGAAGAACTAAGGGTGGATCTTGATCAGATTGTAACGTCAACCAATGAAACATTCCTATTAGTTTGATGGAGGTAAGGATATTTATGGAAGAAGCTCAATAGTTGAGAAAGTTCATAGCAAACAATAGTTGCACCATTGCATGCCATGACCACCAAAGGGGAGAATTTATATTGGGGAAAGCCACAACAATGATCCTTCAAAGCACTAAAAAGGAAGATCAACAATGTGCCAGTTCTAGTAATGCCCAATTTGCAATTTCCATTTGAACTATAAATAGATGTAAGAAGACATGCTTTAGGAGAAATGCTTATGTGAGGAGGAATATTGGTATATTATCATTTAGAATTGTTTCATGGAGTAGTGTTGGACTACCCCACATATGACAAAGAAATATCCACTATTGTGCAAGTAGTGAAGAAGTGAAAGAACTATATTTTGGGGAAAGAGACCATCATCCACACCTACCATCAACCTCTGCAGTACTTGCAAATCCAAAGAAAAATGTAGTAAGTGAAGCATTACAAATGGATAATATTCCTTCAATAATTCCATCTACTCATAAAGTACAAGAAAGGGGCTACAAATAGGCTTGTATACATGCTTTCACAACCGCCACTAAATAATATTGTAGCAATCGGTATGCTAATGCAGCTCAAACCCTTCACTCATGATCTCTTGAGTGAGAACTATCGAAGAGACAAATATTTTGAAGGAACATAACAACAATTGAAATAAAGATCGATCATTGATGAGGAAGGGAATGAATACCATCTCTAGAATGGGTTCTTGTACAAGCTAGACAAATTATGCATACCATAGGACAAAATGACTTAGTTGATGAGAGAATCTAACACTTCCAAGATAGCTAGTCATCTTGGTGTTAAAATAATTAAAAAGTACCTAGGCAAGTGTTTTTCATCACCTAGGAGCCTAAGGAGTGAGAAAATGCCTAATGTGGACCCTAGTCATTTAATTTATGAGATGTAAATTAAAAGGTCACTTTTTGAACTTAGGAAAAGTGGGTGAATTAAGTGATTTAATCTCCACCACTCATCTCATCTAATCTTAGCCATTGGATTAGATGAACTTTCACCTTCCACTCATTGAGTCGATTAGGATAAAGAGGACGCACCCATTTTGGGTTGTTAAATGAATTTTTGAGAGAGAAAGAGGAGAAATCAAGCAAGAGAGGAGAGCAAGTTGTTGAGCATTGGCACACATTCCAAGGCAAGGTATAGCATGAAAATTGACGCAGAGGGTACAACCAGCAAACAAGTTGTACAGTATGGATTTTGGGAGGCCGTAGAGATGAGAAAGGAAAAGTCCGTACAATAGAGAGAGTGCACATATTTCGAGGAAGTTTGTCACATATTTCGAGGCACATTTATTGCTATAAAATTTGTACAACAAACCCAGATTTGAGGGCACGATTTTCTAGACAATTCATACAACATTTATTGTTGTAACAGTCATACAGTGGTACATATTTCTTGCACAGAAATCGAGGAGATGATTTGGAGGTTGTTCTGAAGGAGTTTTGGATCAATTTTTCTAAGACAAGTTTGTGAAATTTTTGTTGTAACAGAAGATTTCTCTGAGCTCTGAAATAATAAAAATTCCCTCTCTCACTGGTTTTCCCCTTGTGGGTTTTTCCAGGGTCACTGTTAGACCAAAAATCTCTATGCATTTAATTTTTTGAATATGGTGTTGTTGATATAAATGTATTTATGCATTAAATGTTGTTCAAAATCCTCATGTTTTAGTTTTGAAATTTTGTTTATATGCTGAGTATTTATGGTTGTCATAAAACTGGGTTTTGGGCATTAAACATTGAGAAAAATCAGCGAGACTTGAAACTGGGTGGGGTCTGAAAATTTACATGGTATCAGAGATGAGTTGAAGAGAAGTGAATATTTAAATCAACAATACAGAGAGTGGGACAGAAGCTACTTCAACAAATAGATTTTGGAATTATTATTTTTTTAGCGGAGAAGGGTCAATGGCTATTGGTTTAAGGGTTGAGTACAGACTTGATGGGGTAGTAAATTTTGGTGCTTGGAAGGAGAGAATAATATTTTTTCTATAGGAGAGTGAGTTATGGGACATTGTTGAGAACTCCAGAACAAACCCAGTAACTATACCTACAGATGCTACTCTTCTAGCATCCTATAACAAGAAGAGTATCAAGGCTAAAATAATCATCCTTTATTCCATCAAGGACCATTTGATTTCTCAGGTGAGAGGGACGACAAATTCCTATGAGATGTGGGAGTCCTTGATGAAGTTGTATCAAAGTAAAAATTAGAACCGGAAGATGGTTTTGAGAGAGAAACTAAAAAGCATTAGAATGACCAAGGCTGAAAATGTGGTGACATATCTTACTAGGTTGACACAGGTAAGAGATGAACTTGAAGTTATTGGGGAGGCCATTGTTGACAATGAACTTGTGAGGACAACATTGAATTGGGTGACCAAACAATGGGTTGTTTTTGTTGAGGGCACTGTGGCTAGGGAGAATCTTCTCAAGTGGGAACATCTTTGGGATGACTTTATTCAAGAGGAAACTCGAAGAGGTTATGTGCATGGAAGTTCATCTAGTGGTAGTGATGAGGAGAATGTGGATATTTTTTCTAATAGAAAGAAGAAGTTCAAAAAGGGTCCTAAGGGAGGAAACAAACCAAAGAGTGAAGGAAAGAAGGAAATGAGCAAAGTCAAGTGTTTTTCATGTCACAAGTTTGGGCACTATGCGAGACATTGTCCTAATAAGAAGAAGAAGCATACAACAACTTCAGTAGAGGTGCAGGAGTTTTCCACCAATTTCGATAAGGATTTTTCCTTAGTGGTGTGTCTTTCCACTAGAGCCACACATTCCAGTGTTTGGTATATTGATAGTGTTGCCTCTCACCATATGAAAGGTGTTCATGAGAATTTGACATATCTTACACAGATTGGTGATCTTGAGGTAGTGCTCGGAGATGACCTGGTGGTCAAGGCAGTTGGTAGTGGGACAATATCATATCAGAGGGAGTCTCAACCTCCCATGTTGTTGAGAGATGTCCTATATGTTCCTGGCTTGAAGAAGAAGTTGATTTCAGTTTCTACTATTGAGGAGAGGGGATATGAGGTGTTGTTCCGTGATGGAAAGGTGCTCCTATTTCCCAAGGGGTCCAGTATCACTTCGCCCAAAGTGATTGGAACTTGAGATGAGAAGTTGTACAAGCTCAAGTTTTAGATAGCTAGTGCATTGTATCATACTACTGGAAACTATGATATTTGTGAGCTATGGCATCGGAGGATGGCCCATTTGCATCATGGAGCTTTGAGGATACTAAGGGAGATTGTGACTAGAGTGCCAGAGTTCATTATAGAGCACTAGGAGTTATGAAATGGGTGTGCTTTGGGAAAGTACATCAAGACTTATTTTACAAGCAATGACAACAAAGCAGCAGGTATACTTGATCTGATTCATTTTGGTGTTTGTGGTCCTATGTCTTCTGCATATTTGAGTGGTTTCTTGTACTATGTCATATTCATTGATGACTTCTCTTGGAAGTCTTGGATTTTCTTTATGAATACCAAAGGACAAGTCTTCAATCGGTTCCAAGATTTTAAGGCTCTTGTGGAGAACTAGATTGGGAGGAAAATCAGAGTATTGAGGATAGATAAAGGGGGTGAGTATACCTCCAAGGAGTTTAATGACTTATGTGCAGGAGAGGGTATCAAGAGGGAGTTGATTGTTCCTTACAACCCACAACAAAATGGGGTTTCTCAGAGGAAGAACATGGCCATAGTTGGGGCTGCAAGAGCCATGTTGCATGATCAGGGGATGCCACTTTTTCTTTGGGCTGAGGCATGTTACACTGCAGTTTATCTGCAAAACAAGATTCCACACAGAGCATTGGGGGATAAGACTCCTAAGAAGGATTTCTTTGGGAAGAAGCCTGAGGTTGGTCACTTTAGGATTTTTAGGTGCCTTACATATTCACATGTCCCTTTTGAGAAGAGGACGAAGATAGAACCCACGACAAAAATGGGATTTTTGTTGGGTATAGTGAGACTTCAAAGGCTTTCCGCATATACATCCCTTCCTTGAGGAAGATAGTTTTGAGAAGGGATGTGAGATTTGAGGAGGATACATCCTTTAGGAAGTCACGAGGGGCTAAAAGGGGTGAGCAGTCATCACCTCAGATTCAGGTGAGTCCACAACATACTTCAGTGACACAGAGTTCAGGTCCACCAGTTTCAGTGATGATTGGTCCACATGTTACTGGGCCACAGATGCTAGGATCATAGGTTACTGGTCCTTAGGTTTCAGGATCTAGTGCTCTAGATTCTAATTCAAGTTCACAGTCTTCAGGTGATGGGATTGAGTAGGGGGAGTCCCCTCCACAGAGAACTCCTTCAGAGAGGAGGAAGCCCAAGTGGATTCAGGACACTCTGAGAGAGGCACAGGGATCTGTGGGGAATCCCAGATAGGTTGTGAGGGAGAGTAAACCTCTTGAGATATTTTGCAGCTATATTACAATGGTGAGCAACATCGGGGAGTATGAGCCTTCCACTTTTGAGGAGGTTGTTGGAAGGCAGGTTTGGAGAGATACCATAATGGAAGAGTACAGTTCCATCATGAAGAATGATTTTTGGGAGATTGTTCCTATACCTGAGGAGAAGTCAGTGGTGACTTTTAAGTGGCTCTACAAACTCAAGTATGTTTCAGATGGTAGCATTAAGAAGTAGAAATATCGTTTTGTGGCTCCAGGGTTCTCATGGGTTGAGGGATTTAACTATGATGAGACCTTCGCTTTGGTTGCTAGATATACCTCAATTAGGGTAGTGATCTCTATTGCGGAAGAGATGGGTTGGAAGATCCATCAGATGGATGTGAAGACCACATTTCTGAATGGTATCATACAAGAGGAGGTGTAAATTGAGAAGCCATTGGGATTTGAGGTGCATGGGAGAGAGTCTCATGTGTGCAGACTAAAGAAGGCATCGTATCAGTTGAAACAAGCTCCCAGAGCTTGATATTATAGGATTGATGCCTACTTGTAGCAGTGGGGCTTCGAGAAGAGTGAGGCGGATCCCAACCTATATTTCATTATGGTTCGAGAGGATCCTCTCATACTCTTTATATATGTTGATGATATTTTCATTACAGGGGCTGAGAGACTCATTACTAGTTGCAAGGAGAGCCTTGCTTCATAGTTCGAGATGACAGATATTGGACTGATGCATTATTTTTTGGGGTTGGAGGTTTGGCAGGAGCCTGGACACATCTTTCTGGGACAGGGGAAGTATGCTTGTGAAATTCTGAGGAGATTCTAGATGGAGGATTGTAGGCCCATGACCAAACCCATGATTACTAACTGGAAGAAGCTTCATGCTTCTGAGTCACAGTTGGTTGATACCACTTTATATTGTCAATTAATCAGTTCATTGATGTATTTGGTCAATACCAGACCAGATATTTGTTTTGTTGTCAACACTCTTAGTCAGTTTATGGTGGAGCCTAGGAGAGTGAATTGGGTGGCAGAAAAACATGTGTTCAAGTATCTTTGTGGTATATTAGATTATGGCTCGGACTATCTGAGAGGGTATGGAGTTCGATTGGTGGGCTATATTGATTTAGATTGGGCAAGATGTGTCAATGTCAGGAAGAGTACTTCTGGATGTTGTTTCGGATTGGGCTCAATAGTGTTGTCTTGGTTTAGTCGGAAGCAAAAGTTAGTGGCTTTGAGTTCTGCAGAGGTTGAGTATATGGTTGTCAGTCAAGCTAGTTGTGAGGCTCTTTGGCTTCGCAAGTTATTGGTGGGATTATTTGGTGTGTAGTTGAGACCCACTATGATTTACTGTGATAATCAGAGTTGTATCAAACTCTCTGAGAATCCAATTTTTCACGCAGGTATAAGCACATTGAGATTCAATATCAATTCATCCGAGATTATGTTCATAGAGGAGCATTTGAGATACAATATATATCTATAGATGAGTAGATTGTAGACATACTCACTAAATCTTTGGGAAGAGGCAAGTTTTTGTTTTTCAGGGATAAGCTTGGAGTGGTGAGTAACACCTTCCTTGGTAAGAGGGAGTGTTAAAAATAATTAAAAAGTACCTAGGAAAGTGTTTCTCATCACCTAGGCACCTAAGGGGTGGAAAAATACTTAATGTAGACCCTAGTCATTTAATTTATGAGATGTAAATTAAAAGGTGACCTTTTGAACTTAGGGAAAGTGGGCAAGTTAAGTGATTTAATCTCCACCACTCATCTCGTCTAATCTCAGTCATTGGATTAGATGACCTTTCACCTTCCACTCATTGAGTCGATTAGGGTAAGGAGGGTGCACCCATTTTGGGTTGTTAAACGAATTTTTGAGAGAGAAAGAGAAAGAGGAGAAGTCGAG
>ML798075.1:173525-198269 GCA_009831015.1 Picea engelmannii
CTATGTATTAGAAAGATAATGTCATAGATTCCTGGATCTCCATTTTCATGAATTCCATGACTTACCTATAGTCATGTGGGCTACCCTCCCCTTGGGATTATCAATTCATTTTGCATATCCTAGAACACTATGATGAAATAATGGATAACTAAGAAAAAAAAATTATTCATGGAAGACCAAGGGGTTGCATCGATGGCATAAAAAAATTGGAGCATGTCTAGTCATCCCTCTCAATATGGACCATAACAAAAGGACTCCTCAGAAGCCTATCTCCCATGGATTTTACTAGAAAACTAATTTGGATAAGGCTTTCCAAAATTTGAGAGGCGGTAGAAAACTGAATGAAAATCACTTGTAATGGTTAAGCATGGTGTACAATTACACGGCCAATAGATTGAACCCACCAATAGATTGACCCCAACTCCACAAAGTTCACAATAGGTGAGGTCTCCCTCTTAAGGGGAGACACTTTTAGAAAAGGAAAGAGAGAAAAATAGTGGCCTAATCATTTTTAGTTATTTTTCACACAAGTGGCCCTAATCTCTCGGCATCGTCATCTTGTAGTTGGTTAATCCACTCACTAATCCTAATACCAAGGATTAGTTGGTAACCTAAAAATAGGCCCCAAGGATTATAAAAGAATACCTTAGAAGCAAGTCAAAATATCAAGCATTTTCATATTGGTAGGTTGCATAATTTTCAAGGGAGTTCATTAAGCATTTGTGTCCTAGGGATTGGGGTTAGGGATCATCACCATTGTTTTCGATCTTTCTTTCTTTCTCATTATCCTTTCTCTTTGTATGAACTATTTATAGCTCTGGCTTGTGAGAAGGAAAGCAAGAGGTTTGAGACTAACACTTTATAGTCCTCATTTGGTGCCTTCCATTGTAATCCAAATAGATATTGAATTTATTGTGTAGTCAAGACCGAAACAAAGTTGCGACTAATGAAATAATAATATTCAAGCAAGCTATGCTATTTTCCTTTCATATTTTTTCTTTCATGGTGTTGAATAAATCAACAAATTTTTTTCCCTTACCTATTTTATTTGTTGTCTCATGAACTTGTTTAATAGGAATGTATGGTACTTTTCCCTCTTTTTATATACATAATTCATGTTCTACTCAGTTACCTTCTAAAGATTGTAATCATGATTAAGGAACACATCTCACACCATTTTTTATATAGTATGTCTGGGAATTTTGAATAGTTTGTTTCCTCAATTATTTTAAAAATATCACGATGTCTTTTCAAATCCATAGCATAGATTAACTCCATGCAACATTGATATTTGTTGTAAATCAATTTGAGCTTCATATATTAATAGGTAGTTCTTAGGTGATAGACAAGGAATTTTTCCCTAGGAAATATTGAGGTTACCCTCCCTCTCACTTGAGCACTGGCTTGAAGGTCTCAAGTGGAACAAGAAGTTGCATCCTACACACAATGCCTTGGCATTTGGCCCCTTTGTGAAGAGGGGAAAACACTTGGAAAATCAAGTGGTATTGATGATAAGTCTATTTGGTGAGTGGTTATAGGAGTAGGGGAAAGAGAAACAAGGTCGTAAAGGTGTTGGTACTGATTCAGGTGAGGAGTTATATTCTAAGAGGAAGTAGAGAAACCCAATGATCAATATTAGCATTGAGACTGAGATGGTATAATGCAACCATAACAGAACTCACATACCTTTTTCATGTAGAAGTGAATGTAGACATCAAACCATATGCAAGAGAAGTAAATGCCATCGGGTTGAGCCAATGTTTACATTGGATGCATGTGTATTTTAGTGTACATGAAGTCATTGAAAAGTAGAGAATTGCATTTTCCCGCTTGAGGCTTAAAGGTCGTTCCATGACATGGTGGGAAAGTGATGTTGATAGTAGAGAACTTGCAGAAGAGGCATCAATACTGGTTGGGAAGTATTCAATGACATGATTAAAGATATAATCTACCCAATAGGTTATGTGGAGAATCAGAATATTGCATGGCACTATTTTAGGTAGAGGCAGGGACAATTTTTGGAAGAATTCACCACCAAGTTCAGGAAGAGAGCCCATTCAGTGGGGAGTCTCTATCAAAATACTAGAGATTATAATGAAGTACTTGGGGTCCTTTCTCCCTCATATTTAGATGCAATTAATTCTCTTCAATACCAAATCACTTAATGAAGCAAGTGTCCAAGAAAAATACCTTGAAGGGGACAAATGAAAATAGAAGTTTGGAGCACACAAGCAAACAAAACCATAAGAGAATCAACAGAAAGGGAAGAGAAAGTACAAGTGGGTTGCAAAGAAAATTGTAGTAGTGATGTAAGAAAGAATACCTCCCACCAAGGATTGCAAGTCTTGAGAGAAAAAGGGGCACACCGAGAAAAATTGCCAGAAATCACACCTTGAAAAATTCCCCAAGCACCTCTAGAAGAAGAAAGAAAATAAATCCTTAGTAGATACAGGTGTAGAAGAAAGGGTGTACAATACTTAATATATGGATGGGAAAATTATTTACACTACCATATGGAAGGAGGTAGCATTGGTCAAGCTACAATCCCAAGGAGGAGAATTAGATCATTGCATTGTTTCACATCAAATTCCACACAAGATAAGCTAAAGTGGATTTCTTGTTTGATTTCTAAACAGTTAGTCGAGAATCTTGGAATAGAGACTCATGATCATTTTCATCGATATTCCTTGGGATAGGTGTAACATACACAACCACCCACAGGCTGACCATGCTACTTCAAAACTCGCTTCTGAACTAATTTTGAATTCTGATAAATTTTTAATTAATAAAGAGGCATGAAATATTAACATGTAGAGGTAAAGATTCATGATACAACATAAAAGAAATGAATATATTTCCATACAGGACAATAACTATCAAGAAGGCACATTATAAACATGAATCTCACAGATAATAATTAATACACAACGAAATAAATATACAGGTAAATAAAACCATGACAGAGAGCACTTATCTTTAATGAAATGAATCACCAATTGGTTTCAGACCAAGGACGTTCCACCCAACCATAGACATTGTTGTTCCAAGTCTCAAATAAAATTTCACCCCTGAGCTAGGGCTATGAGTCCACAAGGACAGTTCCAAGGTGTCACTCATCTTCCCAACCTAATCAACACTCAATCTCTTACGGTCTTCTCAACACACACAACAATCCAAAGTACATCAGCTCTCTTCTATCCATCTTGCAAAACCCAAGAGAATGGAGTCCCTTCTCTGCCACACAGTCCCTCAGGTTATCCACCACCTTCCAGGGCTCTAGTGGATCTAGTCAATAATCTCCATGCTGTGACTCTCAGGATTCACAGATGTGAGCAAAAATTAACACATGCCAAAGCATCTCAGACATGCAAGCATTAATTCATGGTTGGAATACACCAACAGTTATTACAACCAACAAAACCATGGCTCCTCTCCAACCAATCGTTTTTCTTTCCCAAGCAAAGATAAACAATGAATGAGGAATGAGGAGTGGGTTAAAGAATTAATGGAGAGAGAACAGAATGAAAGGTGTGAACAATGAACAATGAGTGAGTGAACCCCAAAACAGACCAAAGATGGGTTTATATATTTATTGGAATGAAACAACCACATGGCCTTCCCCCAAGAAGCTCATGTAACTAATATTCTCCATTAAAACAAAAATGGTTAAATAAAATATAAAATAAATACTTATCCCCTCAAGCCCCCTCTCTTGTGGAATCATATCCCCCTATAACTCTTGTCCTTGTCCGTCTAGCATCCAATGATGTATTTATTATTAATAATGATCAAAACATTGCATTTCCTAGGCAAACTGGCCTCTTTTAATTGTTTGGGCACTCTGGGCTTTCATAAATTAAAAAAATACATTATTTAATATGGGGCTCAAAACCGGGGTATTACACTAGGTGAGACAAGGTGTGGAGTTAAGAGTAGTAAAATAGTGCAAGTTCAAGTTTTTCATGAATCATAACTTTGTAGATGAAGTGGAAGCATATGTAGTCCCATTGGGATGTGTGTTGAGTCATCTTGGGAAGCCCATACCTTTATGTGAGAGATTTCATCTTCAGGAGGATGGAAAACCAATATCAACTTGTCAAATATGGGAAGGATTTCACCATAAATGCACACAAGGGGAAGGCCAAACTCTCTTTAGTCAGTGCTCACTAAGCAAGGAGAATAATTGACATTACCAAGATTTTTTTTTTATTTTCTTGAGAGAGAAGAAGAAGAAAAGAGAAACCTACAATGAAGTGGAGATGAAGGCATCCTTGGAAGGATGTGATAATAATTAATGCTAGCAAATCCAACAATTGATCAAATCTTATAAAGAAATGTTTTAGGAAGCTCAAGGGATCCCACCCAAGAGAGAGGTTGATCATGAGATTCAATTGTTTCTAGAGTCTCCAGTGCCAAACATCGGGTTGTATAGACAAAACATTCTAGAAGCAAATGATGTGAAGCAACAATTGCAACAATTGTTAGCCTTAGGGAGTCATAAGGCCCAACACATCATTGTGTGGTTCACCATCATAATGGTGCCCAAAAAGCATAGATGCTAGATAATATGCATTGACTACCATGCCTTGAACAAATCCACCATCAAGAACATATATCCACTACCACGAATTTACTACTTGTTGGATTAGATGCAACAAGTTATATTCTTCACTAAACTTGACTTAAAATCTGGTTACAATCAATTAAGGATCAACGTAGAAGATTCGTGGAAGACAACATTCAAGACAAGGCAAGGTTTGTATGGATGGTTAGTTATGCCTTTTGGTTTATGTAATACACTTGCAGATTTCATGTGCTTGGTGAATAATGTGATGTGTATTTATTGACTCATTTATAATAGTATATCTATATGACATACTAATCTTCAGTAAGAGTTGGAAAGATCACATCTCACATATGAACCAATGAGTAGAGGCACTGAAAAATAATCCATTGATAGAAAATTTGAAAAAATGTGGATTTGGAAAAAATTCATTGATTTATCTTGGACACTTGATTGATGGAGAAGAACTAAGGGTGGATCTTGATCAGATTGTAACGTCAACCAATGAAACATTCCTATTAGTTTGATGGAGGTAAGGATATTTATGGAAGAAGCTCAATAGTTGAGAAAGTTCATAGCAAACAATAGTTGCACCATTGCATGCCATGACCACCAAAGGGGAGAATTTATATTGGGGAAAGCCACAACAATGATCCTTCAAAGCACTAAAAAGGAAGATCAACAATGTGCCAGTTCTAGTAATGCCCAATTTGCAATTTCCATTTGAACTATAAATAGATGTAAGAAGACATGCTTTAGGAGAAATGCTTATGTGAGGAGGAATATTGGTATATTATCATTTAGAATTGTTTCATGGAGTAGTGTTGGACTACCCCACATATGACAAAGAAATATCCACTATTGTGCAAGTAGTGAAGAAGTGAAAGAACTATATTTTGGGGAAAGAGACCATCATCCACACCTACCATCAACCTCTGCAGTACTTGCAAATCCAAAGAAAAATGTAGTAAGTGAAGCATTACAAATGGATAATATTCCTTCAATAATTCCATCTACTCATAAAGTACAAGAAAGGGGCTACAAATAGGCTTGTATACATGCTTTCACAACCGCCACTAAATAATATTGTAGCAATCGGTATGCTAATGCAGCTCAAACCCTTCACTCATGATCTCTTGAGTGAGAACTATCGAAGAGACAAATATTTTGAAGGAACATAACAACAATTGAAATAAAGATCGATCATTGATGAGGAAGGGAATGAATACCATCTCTAGAATGGGTTCTTGTACAAGCTAGACAAATTATGCATACCATAGGACAAAATGACTTAGTTGATGAGAGAATCTAACACTTCCAAGATAGCTAGTCATCTTGGTGTTAAAATAATTAAAAAGTACCTAGGCAAGTGTTTTTCATCACCTAGGAGCCTAAGGAGTGAGAAAATGCCTAATGTGGACCCTAGTCATTTAATTTATGAGATGTAAATTAAAAGGTCACTTTTTGAACTTAGGAAAAGTGGGTGAATTAAGTGATTTAATCTCCACCACTCATCTCATCTAATCTTAGCCATTGGATTAGATGAACTTTCACCTTCCACTCATTGAGTCGATTAGGATAAAGAGGACGCACCCATTTTGGGTTGTTAAATGAATTTTTGAGAGAGAAAGAGGAGAAATCAAGCAAGAGAGGAGAGCAAGTTGTTGAGCATTGGCACACATTCCAAGGCAAGGTATAGCATGAAAATTGACGCAGAGGGTACAACCAGCAAACAAGTTGTACAGTATGGATTTTGGGAGGCCGTAGAGATGAGAAAGGAAAAGTCCGTACAATAGAGAGAGTGCACATATTTCGAGGAAGTTTGTCACATATTTCGAGGCACATTTATTGCTATAAAATTTGTACAACAAACCCAGATTTGAGGGCACGATTTTCTAGACAATTCATACAACATTTATTGTTGTAACAGTCATACAGTGGTACATATTTCTTGCACAGAAATCGAGGAGATGATTTGGAGGTTGTTCTGAAGGAGTTTTGGATCAATTTTTCTAAGACAAGTTTGTGAAATTTTTGTTGTAACAGAAGATTTCTCTGAGCTCTGAAATAATAAAAATTCCCTCTCTCACTGGTTTTCCCCTTGTGGGTTTTTCCAGGGTCACTGTTAGACCAAAAATCTCTATGCATTTAATTTTTTGAATATGGTGTTGTTGATATAAATGTATTTATGCATTAAATGTTGTTCAAAATCCTCATGTTTTAGTTTTGAAATTTTGTTTATATGCTGAGTATTTATGGTTGTCATAAAACTGGGTTTTGGGCATTAAACATTGAGAAAAATCAGCGAGACTTGAAACTGGGTGGGGTCTGAAAATTTACATGGTATCAGAGATGAGTTGAAGAGAAGTGAATATTTAAATCAACAATACAGAGAGTGGGACAGAAGCTACTTCAACAAATAGATTTTGGAATTATTATTTTTTTAGCGGAGAAGGGTCAATGGCTATTGGTTTAAGGGTTGAGTACAGACTTGATGGGGTAGTAAATTTTGGTGCTTGGAAGGAGAGAATAATATTTTTTCTATAGGAGAGTGAGTTATGGGACATTGTTGAGAACTCCAGAACAAACCCAGTAACTATACCTACAGATGCTACTCTTCTAGCATCCTATAACAAGAAGAGTATCAAGGCTAAAATAATCATCCTTTATTCCATCAAGGACCATTTGATTTCTCAGGTGAGAGGGACGACAAATTCCTATGAGATGTGGGAGTCCTTGATGAAGTTGTATCAAAGTAAAAATTAGAACCGGAAGATGGTTTTGAGAGAGAAACTAAAAAGCATTAGAATGACCAAGGCTGAAAATGTGGTGACATATCTTACTAGGTTGACACAGGTAAGAGATGAACTTGAAGTTATTGGGGAGGCCATTGTTGACAATGAACTTGTGAGGACAACATTGAATTGGGTGACCAAACAATGGGTTGTTTTTGTTGAGGGCACTGTGGCTAGGGAGAATCTTCTCAAGTGGGAACATCTTTGGGATGACTTTATTCAAGAGGAAACTCGAAGAGGTTATGTGCATGGAAGTTCATCTAGTGGTAGTGATGAGGAGAATGTGGATATTTTTTCTAATAGAAAGAAGAAGTTCAAAAAGGGTCCTAAGGGAGGAAACAAACCAAAGAGTGAAGGAAAGAAGGAAATGAGCAAAGTCAAGTGTTTTTCATGTCACAAGTTTGGGCACTATGCGAGACATTGTCCTAATAAGAAGAAGAAGCATACAACAACTTCAGTAGAGGTGCAGGAGTTTTCCACCAATTTCGATAAGGATTTTTCCTTAGTGGTGTGTCTTTCCACTAGAGCCACACATTCCAGTGTTTGGTATATTGATAGTGTTGCCTCTCACCATATGAAAGGTGTTCATGAGAATTTGACATATCTTACACAGATTGGTGATCTTGAGGTAGTGCTCGGAGATGACCTGGTGGTCAAGGCAGTTGGTAGTGGGACAATATCATATCAGAGGGAGTCTCAACCTCCCATGTTGTTGAGAGATGTCCTATATGTTCCTGGCTTGAAGAAGAAGTTGATTTCAGTTTCTACTATTGAGGAGAGGGGATATGAGGTGTTGTTCCGTGATGGAAAGGTGCTCCTATTTCCCAAGGGGTCCAGTATCACTTCGCCCAAAGTGATTGGAACTTGAGATGAGAAGTTGTACAAGCTCAAGTTTTAGATAGCTAGTGCATTGTATCATACTACTGGAAACTATGATATTTGTGAGCTATGGCATCGGAGGATGGCCCATTTGCATCATGGAGCTTTGAGGATACTAAGGGAGATTGTGACTAGAGTGCCAGAGTTCATTATAGAGCACTAGGAGTTATGAAATGGGTGTGCTTTGGGAAAGTACATCAAGACTTATTTTACAAGCAATGACAACAAAGCAGCAGGTATACTTGATCTGATTCATTTTGGTGTTTGTGGTCCTATGTCTTCTGCATATTTGAGTGGTTTCTTGTACTATGTCATATTCATTGATGACTTCTCTTGGAAGTCTTGGATTTTCTTTATGAATACCAAAGGACAAGTCTTCAATCGGTTCCAAGATTTTAAGGCTCTTGTGGAGAACTAGATTGGGAGGAAAATCAGAGTATTGAGGATAGATAAAGGGGGTGAGTATACCTCCAAGGAGTTTAATGACTTATGTGCAGGAGAGGGTATCAAGAGGGAGTTGATTGTTCCTTACAACCCACAACAAAATGGGGTTTCTCAGAGGAAGAACATGGCCATAGTTGGGGCTGCAAGAGCCATGTTGCATGATCAGGGGATGCCACTTTTTCTTTGGGCTGAGGCATGTTACACTGCAGTTTATCTGCAAAACAAGATTCCACACAGAGCATTGGGGGATAAGACTCCTAAGAAGGATTTCTTTGGGAAGAAGCCTGAGGTTGGTCACTTTAGGATTTTTAGGTGCCTTACATATTCACATGTCCCTTTTGAGAAGAGGACGAAGATAGAACCCACGACAAAAATGGGATTTTTGTTGGGTATAGTGAGACTTCAAAGGCTTTCCGCATATACATCCCTTCCTTGAGGAAGATAGTTTTGAGAAGGGATGTGAGATTTGAGGAGGATACATCCTTTAGGAAGTCACGAGGGGCTAAAAGGGGTGAGCAGTCATCACCTCAGATTCAGGTGAGTCCACAACATACTTCAGTGACACAGAGTTCAGGTCCACCAGTTTCAGTGATGATTGGTCCACATGTTACTGGGCCACAGATGCTAGGATCATAGGTTACTGGTCCTTAGGTTTCAGGATCTAGTGCTCTAGATTCTAATTCAAGTTCACAGTCTTCAGGTGATGGGATTGAGTAGGGGGAGTCCCCTCCACAGAGAACTCCTTCAGAGAGGAGGAAGCCCAAGTGGATTCAGGACACTCTGAGAGAGGCACAGGGATCTGTGGGGAATCCCAGATAGGTTGTGAGGGAGAGTAAACCTCTTGAGATATTTTGCAGCTATATTACAATGGTGAGCAACATCGGGGAGTATGAGCCTTCCACTTTTGAGGAGGTTGTTGGAAGGCAGGTTTGGAGAGATACCATAATGGAAGAGTACAGTTCCATCATGAAGAATGATTTTTGGGAGATTGTTCCTATACCTGAGGAGAAGTCAGTGGTGACTTTTAAGTGGCTCTACAAACTCAAGTATGTTTCAGATGGTAGCATTAAGAAGTAGAAATATCGTTTTGTGGCTCCAGGGTTCTCATGGGTTGAGGGATTTAACTATGATGAGACCTTCGCTTTGGTTGCTAGATATACCTCAATTAGGGTAGTGATCTCTATTGCGGAAGAGATGGGTTGGAAGATCCATCAGATGGATGTGAAGACCACATTTCTGAATGGTATCATACAAGAGGAGGTGTAAATTGAGAAGCCATTGGGATTTGAGGTGCATGGGAGAGAGTCTCATGTGTGCAGACTAAAGAAGGCATCGTATCAGTTGAAACAAGCTCCCAGAGCTTGATATTATAGGATTGATGCCTACTTGTAGCAGTGGGGCTTCGAGAAGAGTGAGGCGGATCCCAACCTATATTTCATTATGGTTCGAGAGGATCCTCTCATACTCTTTATATATGTTGATGATATTTTCATTACAGGGGCTGAGAGACTCATTACTAGTTGCAAGGAGAGCCTTGCTTCATAGTTCGAGATGACAGATATTGGACTGATGCATTATTTTTTGGGGTTGGAGGTTTGGCAGGAGCCTGGACACATCTTTCTGGGACAGGGGAAGTATGCTTGTGAAATTCTGAGGAGATTCTAGATGGAGGATTGTAGGCCCATGACCAAACCCATGATTACTAACTGGAAGAAGCTTCATGCTTCTGAGTCACAGTTGGTTGATACCACTTTATATTGTCAATTAATCAGTTCATTGATGTATTTGGTCAATACCAGACCAGATATTTGTTTTGTTGTCAACACTCTTAGTCAGTTTATGGTGGAGCCTAGGAGAGTGAATTGGGTGGCAGAAAAACATGTGTTCAAGTATCTTTGTGGTATATTAGATTATGGCTCGGACTATCTGAGAGGGTATGGAGTTCGATTGGTGGGCTATATTGATTTAGATTGGGCAAGATGTGTCAATGTCAGGAAGAGTACTTCTGGATGTTGTTTCGGATTGGGCTCAATAGTGTTGTCTTGGTTTAGTCGGAAGCAAAAGTTAGTGGCTTTGAGTTCTGCAGAGGTTGAGTATATGGTTGTCAGTCAAGCTAGTTGTGAGGCTCTTTGGCTTCGCAAGTTATTGGTGGGATTATTTGGTGTGTAGTTGAGACCCACTATGATTTACTGTGATAATCAGAGTTGTATCAAACTCTCTGAGAATCCAATTTTTCACGCAGGTATAAGCACATTGAGATTCAATATCAATTCATCCGAGATTATGTTCATAGAGGAGCATTTGAGATACAATATATATCTATAGATGAGTAGATTGTAGACATACTCACTAAATCTTTGGGAAGAGGCAAGTTTTTGTTTTTCAGGGATAAGCTTGGAGTGGTGAGTAACACCTTCCTTGGTAAGAGGGAGTGTTAAAAATAATTAAAAAGTACCTAGGAAAGTGTTTCTCATCACCTAGGCACCTAAGGGGTGGAAAAATACTTAATGTAGACCCTAGTCATTTAATTTATGAGATGTAAATTAAAAGGTGACCTTTTGAACTTAGGGAAAGTGGGCAAGTTAAGTGATTTAATCTCCACCACTCATCTCGTCTAATCTCAGTCATTGGATTAGATGACCTTTCACCTTCCACTCATTGAGTCGATTAGGGTAAGGAGGGTGCACCCATTTTGGGTTGTTAAACGAATTTTTGAGAGAGAAAGAGAAAGAGGAGAAGTCGAGAAAGAGAAGAGAGGAAGATGTTGAGTATTGGCATGCATTACAAGGCAAGGTATAACACATAAATCGAGGTAGAGGGTACAACCAACAAACAGGTCGCACAATATAGATTTCGGAAGGCCGTATAATTGAGAAAGGTATAGTCCGTATAGCAAAGTGAGTGCATGCATTTTGAGGAAGTTTGGCATAGATTTCGAGGCACATTTATTGCTGTAAAATCCATACAACAAACCCAGATTTGAGGGCAAGATTTTCTAGATAGTTTGTATAGCATTTATTTTTGTGACAATCGTACAGTGGTACAAATTTCTTGCACATAAATCGAGGATTTGATTTGGAGGTTGTTCTGAAGGAAATTTGGCTCAATTTTTCTGAGATAAGTTTGTGAAATTGTTTTTGTAAAATTTATACTGTAAAAAAAGATTTCTCTGAGCTCTGAAATAACAAAAATTCCCTCTCATTGGTTTTCCCCTTGTGGGTTTTTCCAGGGTTACTGTTAGACCAAAAATCTCTATGCATTTAATTTTCTGAATATGGTGTTGTTGATATAAATTGATTTCTATATTAAATGTTGTTCATAATCCTCATGTTTCAGTTCTGAAATTTTGTTTATATGCTGAGTATTTATGGTTGTCATAAAATTGGGTTTTGGGCATTAAACATTGAGAAAAATCAGTGAGACTTGAAATTGGGTGGGGTCTGAAAATTTACATTTGGTGTGACAGAGATAGTGGTAAATCTATAGAGGTGTGTGTTTTGGCCAAATATAGAAGAGAAACTACCAATATTTGTTAGGGGTTATGTCCTTTGTAGCACTAACAAGCCTAATAATAGGAAACTTGGGCTCTACATGCCACTGCCCATACTAAGTAGAGCTTGGGAGAGTATCTCCATGGACATTGTTGGAGGTTTTCCAATGTCTTGGAGAGACCGTGATTACTTGTTTGTAATTCTGGACCGATTCAACAAGATCTTTGTGCTCATTTCTTGCAAAAAGACTATCACTAGACAAGACACATTGAGTTGTTCTTCACACATGTGGGTACATTTTGGATTGTCGAGCTCCACCATATCTAACTGTGATAGTAGGATCCTAGAAAGATTTTGGAAAACATTTTGGGAAATGATGGATACCAAGTTGAGGTATTCCACAACATTTCATCCCTAAAGCGATGGAAAAACTAAATTTGTTAACCAAACATTGATGCAATTGTTGATAGGTTATAATAGAAAGCATGAAACATAAGGTGAGTAGCGTGTGTACATTCAACACTCATACAATCAAACACTCCATTCTTCCACAAACAAATCAACTTTTGAAATTTGCTTCGATTATCCCCCTCCCTCACCTTTTGACATTGTGTCTGGACAAAAAAAGGAAGAAGCAAAGGTACAAGGAGAAGAGAGGAAGGAACGCATATTCACGGAAAGGATCTGATAATTCCACTTGAAAGCATAGGAGTGACATGAGAAAAGAAAATAACAGTTTAAATCGATATATGACCAACACATAGAAGATCATAAGTTTTTCATTGGAGACATGGTGTGGCATTACCTACACAAGTAACCCCTGGAAGGAGCAATGAAGAAACTCAAGACCCTAATATATGGACTTTTCGACATCATTGAGAAAGTAAATGAGAATGATTTTAGATTGAGACTTCCTCCTTATGTGTATATCGGTTATGTGATGAATGTAGAGCATATGAGTTTGTTCGATCCTTCCATGTTGGATAGAGAAGAGAACCATCAGGCTCTTCTCACCATAAAAGATTTTGTAGGATAATATCCTTGAAGAGTTAGAGGAGGATACAATCCTATAGAAAAAGGAATGGGTGACTTGCAAAGGATAGCAAGATATATGGCGCATCAAGGGAAAACACCAAGGAGAGGAAAATGGTATGAGAGGAACTAAGTTGAAATCAAGTTCCGTCACCTATCCTTGAATCTTTTGGGGACCAAAATCCCCCCAGTGGGGAGGTGTGATCCAAATTAGATTTGCATAAAATCATCAAATGGTTAATGTCTCAAGTGAATAAAATAAGAGGTACTATGAGGTTGCCAACTAGGTCTATCTTTAACCTGATATTGGCTCTAAGTTTCAACTGACAAACTTCTCTTTGCTCCTATATTATAGCAACAAACAATTCATGAACTTTTATGCTTCATTGTTATGATTATATGTGCATTTAAGGTGCCCTTGCATGTAGTTTTAGTAACCCAACAGTTATCACATGCATACCTTAATAAATATAACACACCTCTAGATATTTAGAACCATATAATGCTTATTTAAACTCTGGCATGCATGAAATTAGGACACAAGTGTTTTTGTTCAACATGACCCTGGATAAAAAAAACCCCGGGGAAAACCAGTTTGGAATATAAGTCTATATAAGTGATGTAAGAAGTATGAGATACAACAAGTACATTAAACAAATTACCCTGATACAATGGAAGCTCCTCTCAAGATGTTATGAAGGTCCAAGAAGATGAATCTGCCCAATCATGGTGCACCCTCTTCACTTGTTGTTCTATCTCACTCAAACCTTGCGCCCTTGCTCCTTGTTTCCTTGAAGAAGAAATACTTGCACACAAATATTCTCTTCTATGATACCTCTCCAACAAAACAAACCAATATGGACTCTAACAAGGCTAGATCATCCCCACTAGGTGTGCGCCCTCCTCCTATAGTGCGCCCTCCTCCAAGCAAGTATGAACACCACTAAATAATGAGACTCTAAGCTTCCTAGAGCCCTCCATGGAAGGAGGCTCCCTTGATTCCCTCATCCATAGCTTCCATTCCCATATCCATTGCTCTCCTCTAGCTCTCCAAGCAAACAAAAGAGTGAATGAGCCTCCTTAGGCCCTATGCACCCCTCTTGAACCTTCATAAGGAAACCTAAGAGATGGATGGATAATATATCTCCATCCATTCTCTAATCAAAGGTTGAGATCATCCCACAATAATGTCACTCACAAACCCACTTTGGGTTAAGTTCCCTAAGTTCACTTTATGTCCCCTCATTCACCCACTTAGTGATTAATTAGTCACTTTTGCCTTAAGTGACAAAAATTCAACTTTTTTACTTAAGTGAAGTCAAAGTTGCATTAGACATAAAGTACAAGGTACATAGTCCCAATGTATTTCCCACTTGTGGTTAGAGACTCAAAACCACAAGGGGACCACTTCCCAAGGTACCCAAATCTCAACACTCCCTCTTACCGAGGAAAGTGTTTCTCACCAAGCCCATCTTGTCTTTGAACTAGACATGCTTTCCCCTTGGCAAGGCCTTGGTGAGAATATCTGCAACCTGCTCATCATTCAGAATATATTGCAACTGTACTGCCCCTTGTTGAACCCAATCTCTGATGAAGTGGTATCTGATCTCTATATTATTCGACCTGTCATGGAAAACTAGATTCTTAGAGAGTTTGATGCAACTCTGATTATTGCAGTGAATGACAGTCGGAGGAAAATCATGGCCAAATAATCCTACCAGCATCTTATGAAGCCAAATGGCCTTGCAACTGGCCTGACCGGTGGCCATATACTATACCTCAACTGAACTTAAAGAAACTGACTTCTATTTCTTGCTGTACCAGGAAACAATTCTTGACCCCAACCCAAAACAACATCCTTAGGTGCTCTTCTTGGCAGTAACACATCCTGCCCAATCTGAGTCTGTGTAGCCAACCAAACTGACTCCATCCCCTCTGATATAGTCCATGCCATAATCCACTGACCCTGTAATGTACCTCAAAACATGTTTTTCCCCAATCGAGTGAACACTCCTCAACTGTACCATGTACTGGCTAAGAGTGTTCATGACAAAACAAATATCTGGTCGAGTGTTGACCAGATACATCAACGTTCTGATCAACTGTCTATATACTGTAGCATCCACCAACTGGGAATCTGAAGCGCTAAGCTTCTTCCAGTTGGTGACCATGGGAGTCAACATAGGCCTGTAGTCCTCAATCTAAAACCTGATCAAAATGTCAGCAACATACTTCCCCTATCCTAAGAAGATGTGACCCTCCTCTTGCCATACCTCCATTCTCAGAAAATAGTGCATCGAACCAATGTCACTCATCTCAAACTCTAATGCAAGTCCCAATTTGCACTCAGCTATGGGATTCTCTACTCTTGTGATGAACAAGTCATCCACATACAAAATGAGAATGAGTGTGTCCTGACCTCTAATGATGTAATAGAGGTTAGGATCAACACCGCTCTTCTCAAATCCCATCTGAAGAAAATATGTGTCAATGCGTGAATACCAAGCTCTGGGAGCTTGCTTTAGACCATACAATGCCTTTCTCAAAAGGCACATGTGAGATTCTCTCTCACTCACCTGGAACCCCTGTGGTTTCTCAATGTACTCCTCCTCCTCAATAAAGACATTAAAAAATGTGATATTTACATCCATTTGATGTATCCTCCAACCCATCTCTGCCACTATGGAAATAATACTCCTAATGGAGGCAACCGGTGCAAGTGTCTCATCATAATCAACTCCCTCTACCTAAGAGAATCCACATGCCAAAAACTGTGCCTTGTGTTTCTCTATGTTGTTATCTACAACATACTTGGCCTTGTACAACCATCTCAAATTCATAATTGACTTCCCCTTTGACCTCATAACCACCTCCCAAACATCATTGTGCATAATGGAGTCATACTCCTCCAGCATGGCCTCTCGCCAAATTTGTTGGTCAACTACCTGCACAAATGTCTGTGGCTCCACATCTAAGATGTTCGTCACCATTACCAAGTAGGACCCAAGCTTCTCTGGTGCTTTTCTCTCTCTGAACTATCTCTTGGGATCTCCTACATTTTCCTTGGCCTCCTTTAGGGTCTGCTAAAACCATCTCGGTTTCCTCTTCCCTGAAGTAACCAAGGGAGAAGTCAGATCTCCTCGCCCAAGTGTCTCTACCTCATATCTAATCCCAAAACTTTGAGATCCTGAAGCCTCTACACCCTCTGCCTGAACCCCCTGTGACTGTGAATCTGAAGTTTTGCAAGGTGACCTTGTCACCCCTGAAACTGGTGTACCAGACACCTGAGGTTGTGCTCCCTCTGAAACATCAATCGGTGCCTCTACATCATCCTCGATACTGCCTCTCGACTCGAGATACCTCAGGAAAGATCTACCCTCCTCAAATATAACATCTCTGCTCACCACCACTCTCCAGTATGATGGAGTGTAAATCTAGTAGGCCTTTGAGACCTCTAAGTATCCAACTAGAATCCCCTGTTGGGCTGTGGGGTCTAGATTTTTCTTCCTCTCTGAGGGGACATGAGAATAAGTCAAGCAACCAAAAATCCTAATGTGCTCAACATCGAGCCTCCTACCAATGAAGGCCTCCTCATGAGTCTTCTTCCCCAAAATCCTGTGGGCACTCATGTTCTGCAGATAAACTGTAGCAACACTCTCCTCAGCCCAAAGGTATAGAGGCAAACTCTGATCATGTAACATAGATCTCATTGCACTTGTAATCGCTCTATTCTTCCTCTCGGCAACCTCATTCTGTTGGGGGTTGTAAGGCACAGTCATTTGTCTTCTGATCCATTCCTGGGATCATAAGTCTACAAACTTTGTGGAGGCATACTCAACTCCATTTTCTGACTGCAAGACCTTGATCTTCTTTCCAGTCTGGTTCTCCACAAGAGTTTGAACTCTTGGAACCTCTTGAAGACCTCACTCTTTTCCTTCAGGAAATAGATCTAGGTCTTCCTAGAGTGGTCATCTATGAATGTGAGATAGTACTCACAACCACTCAAGGACGCCCGAGACATGTGCCCACACACATCTGTGTGTACTAAATCCAATACCCCAAATGACCTGTTGTCACTACTGGGAAAAGAAGCCTTGGTAAACTTACCAAGAACACACATCCTGATGCTCTAAATTGAACTATGGCACTCATGTCACAGCCTCTCTCAGTCCTCCAAGAGCCCTATGATGAAGGTGTGTCATCCTCCAATGCCATAACTCACACAACTGACTGTTGTTTTTGCTACTCGTTGTCAAAGCATGTGGGGGTTGAAAAAGAAATTTGTATAGTTTCCCATCCCTCTCTCCAATCACCTACCCTGAGGTGAGACGAGACCCCTTAGGGCGTATGTGGACCTATGTCCTTATTAAGGACACCTCAAGACCCCTATCCTAGATGGTGGAAATTGATATCAGATTTTCTTCAAACCAGGGACATAGAGAACACCCATGAATGAAAGAGGTGCCATACTCTCCCTCTGAAAAGTAATTGTGCCATGTCCAGGAACTCTGACGATGGTGTCATCACCAAGAGAAATATACATCCTGACCTTTGTATCTCTCAGTTTAGTAAAATTCTCTCTAACACTAATCATGTGGATCGAAGCCACATTGTCTATGTACCAAATGCTAGGTCTCGTCTCAAATGAAGTGCAACAAATGAGGAAGGCACACTCCCTCTAAAACTGTGCTTGAAACTGTGCTTCATCCATTGTAGTTGTTGTGCCACCTGGATTCTTCATCCTGTTGGGACACTGTCCACCATAGTGCCCCATCCTCTTACAAGAAAAAAACTTTACTTTGTTCATATCCATCTTCTGCCCACTTCCACTCTCTCCCTGTGGCTTGGCCCCCCTCTTTGGACCTTGTCGTGCACTTGTGTTGACCTTCTTATTTCCCTTTGTCCAAAGAAAAAGATCCTCATCACCCTTAGATATTCATTGTTGTCCTTAAGACCCCGAGATGCATCTCAACTCCTCCTATATGAAATCATCCCAAAGTCTCTCCCAAGTAGGCATGACCTCTCGGGAAATAATGCCTCATACAAATGAACCCCAAGGTTTGGAAAAATTTTCTTCACCATAAATTCTAGGTCCACAATATCTCCGACTGTTGCTAACTCATCTCTAATATGAGTGAATTTTCCAAGCTATGAAGTGACTGACTCAGTCTTGAGCATCTGAATGCTCCTGAGTTTGTCCTGCATAACAATCTTTCGGTTCTGGTTGGGACTTTGGTAAAGCTTGCACAAGGATTATCATATCTCAAATGCATAGTCTTTACTAGTCAAGTGGGGTATAATGTGATCCCTCACTGCATCATAAATAGTATGTTTCACCTTGGTGTTTTTCTTCCTAAAATATGCATCCAACAATGGTGATGGATCAGGTGTAGGAGGAATCCCCACAAGAGCTTAAACTATATCCCATAGTTCAAGATCCTCCAAGATGAAAATGATCCTGGTCTTCCAAGGGGACCAATTGCTAGTTCTGTCTAGCCTATCCTCTGCCCACATCTGAGATACTGACATATATTCCTACTAAACTCACACGGATGCTACAACTGTAAAAGAGCACAACCTCCATCCTGTCAACACGGGTGTGAAAAGAGACAATCAAACTACAACCTCACTCATGACAAAACAAGTGTGAAAAGAGGTTGTGCAAAATCAATCTCACTCCTAGCAATATAGGTGTGAAAATAAATTGTCCAACTCAGCCTCACTCTTATCCAATAGGTGTGAAAAGAGGCTGAAACTAGGTCCAACAACAGTCCTACAATTGTCCTACAAATCACTACCAACAAGCTGCTACAAATCATTGTCAACAAGCTGTCAAGAAATCTATCCACTAGCTATCAAGAACTCTCCACAAGATGTTGTCCAAAATTAGCAATACTTAGCCACCAAGGCTCTAATACCATGAAGAAAATATGAGGTACTATGAGGCTGGTAACTAGGTATGTCTTTGACCTGAGATTGGCTCTAAGTTTCAACTATCAAATTTCTCTTTGTTGTTTTTTTATAACAACAAATAGTTCATATACTTTTCTGCTTCATTGCTATGGCTATATGTGCATTTAAGGTGCCCTTGCATGTAGTTTTAGTAACCCAACAATTAGCACATGCATACCTTAATAAATATAACACACCTCTATATATTTAGAACTATATAATGCTTATCTAAACTCTAACATGCATGAAATTAGGACACAAATGTTTTTGGTTGAGATCATCCCACAATAATCTCACTCACAAACCCACTTTGGGTTAAGTTCCCTAAGTTCACTTCATGTCCCCTCATTCACCCACTTAGTGAATAATTAGTCACTTTTTCTTTAAGTGACAAAAATTCAACTTTTTGACTTAAGTGAAGTCAAAGTTGAATTAGACATAAAGTACAAGGTACATAGTCCCAATGTATTTCCTACTTGTGTGTAATGTTCCCAAGCCAAGATGCAAGGAAACATCACGGTTTTGGGTGTCTTTTAAAACTTTATTGGTTGTGGTATTTTGTCAAACACTTTGCTTATAGTTATGCTTGGGGTTTTACTGATGTGTTTATATGTGTGTTTATAGAAATAAACAAGAAGATACAATCATGGAACATACCTCAACCATATGTAAGACCAACAATATGATAGATAAGCCCAAAACACTGCAGATCTGATCTTTATTTCATAAATAGAAGAACCTACTACAAGGAGGAGGCTGATCTGGAATGCTCAATAGATGGCTCCAATAAAGACAGTAGAAGATAGGATCTGCTACAAAATTCTCTAATAGAAGACTACAAGCCTCCCAAGGCCGAATACTCACTGAAGACCAATGCAATAGGGTGTGGGTGTCATCAATGTGCCTAGTGGCTACCCTAATCATATCCTCGTTGACTCTCAGTTGTCCTGCTAAGTGGTGTGACTCCTGATCACAACCATGTTGAGGTGCCACCTCATATCCATCACTGCTAGTGTCAACCCTGCTAGTGTCAACTCTGGAATCCCCAAAAACACTCTCTGCATAAGATAACATGTTAAACTTCCCAGTGTCTACTGTGTTATTGGGTCCTCATGTATGCCACTGCACCCCATCACTAGATGTTATCTCCCTCTACCTTACACCGTATCATGTGTGAGTAGTTGTATCCTCCTGTGCACTCACCCGACTACTATCATCTGCGCCTGGATCCCATATAGATGTGTCGAGACACGTGCTATGGTCATCCTGACTAACAAGGAGTGCATCCTCATCACTGTAGGCCGATCTTGAAAGTAAGTGCTCCACCAACCTGTCAGTCTCCACAATCTACTTAACTAATGGAGTCTCCATAATCTATGACTCAATCTCCTCATGATGGTGTGTGAATGTAAGATCAACTGTCTGCACGTCACATGTCTCTCCCTAGATCTGTGGATCCATGTGTCCATGTCGTGCATCCCTCACACAAGGCTCCTCCATTATATCTGACATACTACTGGTATCCTCATGTGATGTGGTTGTCATAGGTGTCTGGAAAGATGACAGATGTGTCACGACCACCATATGAAGCTAGTCATCTGTAGGTGCTAACACGTGTGAGTCTTCACTGGTGTCACCACTATGTTGGGGTGTAAGGTCATCAACAGTATGTGATATGTTTACTGCAATGCAGGTGATGTCATCCTGCTCATCCGACTGTCTATCCACTACACAAAGGTCACCATCCTCCTCCAGCATGCTAGTATCATCAGCCTCTGTGCAAGAGTCACTATCACTAGCCTCTGTGCAAGAGTCACTATCATCATTAGACTACCCCAAATCAGCCTCTATCGGTCCATCCTCACACACTTCATCATCACTATCATAGTGTGCCTCAATAATGTGCTTTTGATCCTTACCCATGCACCTGTGATCTGGTTCCCAAGGCACCTTGCAACTGTAGCAAAGTTGTGTGTTCCTAATGGGTGTGGGGTCGCTCTGTTCTTCCAGCCATCTAGTTGTTGTTATTCTCTTTTTATCTGCTATGATGATCCCATGTAAAACATCCTCTTCACTCCAACTGGGATTTCTTAAGGCTACATACTGTGGAAACGTCATTTGAGCCCTAGTTTCCTTGCTAAGGCTGGAATATATTATCTCCAAGTATGTTATCTCAAAGGATATCTCATCCATTTCTTCTAGGCTCTATATACATGTGCTAATTCTCACTGGCTGACAAAAATCTAAGCTCTGATACCACTGTAATGTTCCCAAGCCAAGATGGAAGGAAACATCATGGTTTTGGGTGTCTTTTAAAACTTTATTGGTTGTGGTATTTTGTCAAACACTTTGCTTATAGTTACGCTTAGGGTTTTACTGATGTGTTTATATGTGTGTTTACAACAATAAACAAGAAGATACAATAATGGAACATGCCTCAACCATATGCGATACCAACAATATGATAGATAATCCCAAAACACTGCAGATCTGATCTTTATTTCATAAATAGAAGAACCTGCTACAAGGAGGAGGTCGATTTGGAATGCTCAACAGATGGCTCCAATAAAGACAATAGAAGATAAGAGTTGCTACAAAATGCTCCAATAGAAGACTACAAGCCTCCCAAGGCCGAAATACTCACTAAAGACCAATGCAATAGTAGATCTGGGTCGTAAGAGATGCTAAACCCCCATGCTAGAAGGTGCCACGCCTTGTTGGAACCTTGATGACCTCAACAATTCGGCCTTGCTGCCAAAGATGTCCAATCACTCTCGTAAATATGCCAAACTGTAGATCGAGCAACTGCAAGAACAACCCAGGTGCTCAAATCTCCAAGATCATGCTCGAACCCTATGGATCTGACTCTCCTCCAAGGAATGGTGCGCCCCCCTTGGATGCCTGAAACCCTAGATAATTCGGCCTCTCTCCTAGAGACCTCCAACAACTACACCAATCCACTAGAATGATAGATTGAGGCACGACAATGAAAACCCAAGTTCTCAACTAGGCAAAATACTTGCTAGACCCATGGATCTAGCAACCCTCCAAAGTGTGGTGCACCCTCCTCTTGGGAAATCGTCCCACTCTCAATACAAATGAATCCACCACCAAAATACCTCCGGAATCCACCAAGAATAATGTTATGACACCTGCAAAGGAAACCCAATACCTGGAATTCCCAAAATATCTTCTCCTCAGCTAGATCGAATCCTCCTTCAATGGATGGTGCGCCCCTCTTGCTAGAAACCCCAACTGGTGCGCCCTCTCTCTCTCTGCACCTGCAACTGATGTAGAATCTTCCTGCAACTGAGTAGATCTTGAACTAGAATGGTGTGGGAGAGTATTGCATCTCCCAGACCAAGCTTGGGGCAAGCTAGGTGGAATCTTTCACCATCGAATCCTCCTCTAGGGTTTGTTAAGTCAAAACCCTCAAAACCCCCAAGAGATGGGCCCTTTAGCTAGAAGCCAGATATCCAAAAGATAAACATACATGAATGAATGAATAGAGGCCATTGCCTTTCCTTTATACTTCCTGCTCACCTTCTTCCTCCAAAGTGACTTTCATTTCATTAATATTTAATTAATTAATTAAATCACTTTAATTAATTAATTAACATTTTTACCTCTGAAAAGCACCTTATCTCTCCTTGTGGCTTCCCTGGCCACTGAAATTCACTTCTCACCATCCCATCCTGTAGTGTTGCTCCTCCTGATTCCAATGAGCTATTACACTGAGAGGTTCTTCCAAGCAATGTGCCCAAATTGACCTCCTCAGTGAATTTAATTAACTTATAGCTCTAAAATACTCAAAATCATGGAAATCGTCGGAATGCAATGAAACCAATGCCAACCTGTGCGGAATGGATAATGATGAAATGGGATGAGTGATGCAAGCCGAACCCCAAAATGCCTCTTAATAACCCCTGTACTTGCTATAACATCCATCTGGCTACTCTGGTCATCATAAACCTCTGCAATGTGATGATGTCCCAAAGTGGGGACATTACATTGTGGTTAGAGACTCAAAACCACAAGGGGACCACTTCCCAAGGTACCCAAATCTCAACATCAAGTTAGTGCAAGGTGTTCAACTATTTATGAAGTCTTGACAATGTTCATAGCGATAAAAGTGGATGATGAGGTAGGCAATGTAATTAACAGTGTGAAGGGCCCCATGCTTGATCAACTAACTACCACCCCACTACCACCCCACTACATATGTCATGTTGCCAAAATACGCATTGAAAAATAACAATAAAAATGAATGAGAGAAAGACAAAAGAGAAATAAAAGAACCATGCATTGGAATGATGCTAGGAAAAGACCAAATAGAGAAGGAAAGTGATGGTATTGGGAAAGTTGAAGAGTTGGGGGCACTTGACCTTTTGACTAAACCCCCCGACAAAGCCCAATCTTCTATAAACTTAGGCGCAACAAATTGGAAGGGGTTTTTTGACAATGATTGAAAGAAATGTCATAATGAAATTCCTCTGAAGTGATTGTAAATGCTCCAGAGAACCAGGGTAGAGTTTTTTTCCTTCAAATTTCTCGAGATAAAATTGTGTTCATTGTGTTGAACACTATGTATTAGCAATGCTCTATTTAATAGTTGCCTTTCAGTGCACTAGTGAGTAAAAATGTCATACATTGTCTATTATTGTCTTCATGAATCTGTTATGTTACCCACAAAGATCCATTTCTCAGAATGTTCAATCTAAGTCATGAGGAGATCAATAACGAGGAATTTAACATTATTACTCCATAATTTCCATTTCCAACTGAATTGTTATTTCTAGTTCATTCTATTTAGAATTTTTTCTCCGTCCCAAATCTTTGTACAGTTGATACAGCCATACACACTATTTCGAAGGATTATTAGTTGTGAAATGATACAGCCATACACACTATTTCCAAGGATTATTAGTTGTGATACTAGAGTGAGGGTAGTTCTTGCTTTGGGGAAAAGTTATGGTTGTTTGTGAGCAGCTGAATAAATACAATTAACAATATACAACAAAAAACACTGCAGGGAAGATAACCATATCCATCCACTATACTCCACTAAGGTGTATCCTCTAACATAATATAATATCAATTTTAACATGTTGATGCCAGCTGTACTGTTATGTGAATGTCATAGTCATATATATCCCTACGCACCACCCTGTCTGGAATGACCATATGACCAATACATAAATTCCGTGCTGCTTCGTCATAGATATTTAATCTTGTCACAATTATGTTTTAATCTTGAAGCCAATCGACCATAGACTCCATCTAAATGACAAGAATGTTAAATTAATGAAATTAAAATTTAACAAACTTTTTAAGACCGACGTCATGTGCAATCTTTTCACTCCGAGTCATGTTGACTTCATGCAAGTTTACTCCTGAACATGCGCTGTTAAAATATCAATCAATTCCTATCAGTAACTTGTTGAAAACTTAAATCTTTGCAATTTAATTAGTTAATTCGTTTCGTTCTTTTATAGGAAAAATAATCACTTTAATACAAAAGACAAATTATGAAAATGCAATTTAATTAGTTAATTTGTTTTTTTTAAGATTTGTTTTTTAAAGTTAG
>ML798075.1:199464-209547 GCA_009831015.1 Picea engelmannii
CACTGAAAAAGTCTATCTGAAAGACTTAATTTGGGGCCGGTGAGGCTGGACAGTGGAAATTACAGGCAACATTTCAACATTTCAAGGTTTTGTAAATATATACAGATCATCAATTGTTTTGATGTAGTTGTTATTTATTTCAGTTTAGTAGTGGTTCGGAAGGGCACTATCATGTAAACAGTTTGGCCTCGTTATAATTCTATTTTGGCCTGTGTAGAGATCTCGTGTGAGGGGAAGGGGTAGCCTTTATATGTGAAAGGAAGGTGTTTGACTTCCAGAAAACGTCTTCTTTAGAGACCTTCCCTTTATCATCAAAGAAGACCTTAATAGAATACTCTATCATTTTAATGTTATATGTAGATGATGTATCTCCTCCAAAAGTATAGGAGGTGGGAAATAGTACCAAGATATTTTGCTGTGGTACAGTCATGCTTGCTTGGTTTCTCTGGGAAAATAGAAAAAAGGAGTTACCGTTTGTAATCCATAACTTTCTGTATATAGGGGCCCTGAAAAAGTCGATCTGAAAGACTTAATTTGGGGCCGGTGAGGCTACAGTGGAAATTACAGCTAACATTTCAAGGTTTGGTAAATATATACAGATCATCAGTTGTTTTGATGTAGTTGTTATTTATTGCAGTTTAGTGGTTTGAAAGGGCACTATCATGTAAACAGTTCGGCATCATTATAATTTTATTTTGGCCTGTGTAGAGATCTTGTGTGATGGAAAGGGGTAGCCTTTATATGTGAAAGGAAGGTGTTTGACTTCCAGAAAATGGCTTCTTTGGAGACCTTCCCTTTATCATGAAAGAAGACCTTAATAGAATACTCTCATTTTAATGTTATATGTAGATGATGTATCTCCTCCAAAAATATGGGAGGTGGGAAAGAGTACCAAGATTTTTTTGCTGTGGTACAGTCATGCTTGCTTGGTTTCTTTGGGGAAAAAATAGAAAAAAGGAGTTACCGTTTGTCATTCATAACTTTCTGTATATATGGGCCCTGAAAAAGTCTATCTGAAAGACTTAATTTGGAGCCGGTGAGGCTGGACAGTGGAAATTACATCCAACATTTCAAGGTTTTGTAAATCTATACAGATCATCAGTTGTTTTGATGTAGTTTTTGTTATTTATTGCAGTTTAGTAGTGGTTCGGAAGGGCACTATCATGTAAACAGTTTGGCCTCATTATAATTCTGTTTTGGCCCGTGTAGAGATCTTGGGGAAGGGGTAGCCTTTATATGTGAAAGGAATGTGTTTGACTTCCAGAAAATGGCTTCTTTAGAGACCTTCCCTTTATCATCAAAGAAGACCTTAATAGAATACTCTTATCATTTTAAAGTTATATGTAGATGATGTATCTCCTCCAAAAATATGGGAGGTGGGAAAGAGTACTAAGATTTAAAGAAGACCTTAATAGAATACTCTATCATTTTAATGTTATATGTAGATGATGTATCTCCTCCAAAAATATGGGAGGTGGGAAAGAGTACTAAGATTTTTTGCTGTGGTACAGTCATGCTTGCTTGGTTTCTTTAGGGAAAAAATAGAAAAAAGTAGTTACCGTTTGTAATCCATAACTTTCTATATATATGGGCCCTGAAAAAGTCTATCTGAAAGACTTAATTTGGAGACGGTGAGGCTGGACAGTGGAAATTACCGCCAACATTTCAAGGTTTTGTAAATATATACAGATCATCAGTTGTTTTGATGTAGTTGTTGTTATTTATAGCAGTTTAGTGGTTCGAAAGGGCACTATCATGTAAACAGTTTGGCATCATTATAATTCTATTTTGGCCTGTGTAGACATCTTGTGTGAGGGGAAAGCGTAGCGTTTATATGTGAAAGGAAGGTGTTGACTTCCAGAAAATGGATTCTTTAGAGACCTTCCATTTATCATCAAAGAAACCTTAATAGAATACTCATTTTAATGTTATATGTAGATGATGTATCTCCTCAAAAATATGGGAGGTGGGAAAGAGTACCTAGATTTTTTGCTATGGTACAGTCATGCTTGATTTGGTTTCTTTGGGGAAAAAAATAGAAAAAAGGAGTTACCGTTTGTAATCCATAACTTTCTGTATATATGGGCCCTGAAAAAGTCTATCTGAAAGACTTAATTTGGAGCCAGTGAGGCTGGACAGTGGAAATTACAGCCAACATTTCAAGGTTTTGTAAATATATACAGATCATCAGTTGTTTTGATGTACTTGTTATTTATTGCAGTTTAGTGGTTCGGAAGGGCACTATCATGTAAACAGTTTGGCATCATTATAATTTTGGCACAGGAATTATCATGTAAACAGACAGTTTGGCATCATTATAATTTTGGCCTGTGTAGAGATTTTGTGTATGTAAAGGAATGTGTTTGAGTTCCAGAAAATGGTTTTCTTAGATACCTTTCCTTTATCATCAAAGAAGACCTTAATAGAATACTCTATCATTTTAATGTTATATGTAGATGATGTATCTCCTCCAAAAATATGGAAGGTGGGAAGAGTACATTGATTTTTTTGCTGTGGTACAGTCATTGCTTGATTTCTTTTGGGAAAAATAGAAAAAAAGAGTTACCGTTTGTGATCCATAACTTTCTGTATATATATATGGGCCAATCGGTTTTTTTTTTTAAAGTTTAATCATTATAGTTCTTAAGTTTTCAGATTTTAATTAAAAAAGAAACTTACAAATTCATGCATAGAATGGCATGGTCATAAGTTCGGACTCCGACATTGTTTGACATACCAAAAACTCCTTAAATTCATCTGCATTTCAACTCTAGAAATCCCCAATATAACAGCGTTCGTGATTTGTCTCGTGAAGCACTAAAATTTGGCAGAATCCATATCAGGGCACTATCATTTGATCCATACTCTAAAATGTGTTTACGGACATTAGTCAATGTTAAGTATAAAGTTTGAAAACTTTCATCAAAGTTTTGGAAAACATTCTTATCCCGATTTTTCTCTTCAAAACCACCAAAGAAACATGTTTCCTGTTCATATCAGATTTTGCTTAGGAATGCCATGTGTACACCATTTGACCTCAATCTCGTCTCTGGTAACTTGCAATGGAAAACAAGTTTCAGAAAGCGTACAGTCAGTCACTTAATACCATGATGAAGTAACAGTTGTTCAAATATCAGCTGCAATTCTTTACACATGTTTCAGTTGATCTCTTAATTGAACTTCTCCTTGGGTCGATATGGTTGACAAGTTTCAAACCATCACTACCACTGCTTTGGAAATTTCTCCTCTGAGGTCACCAACGCTCCAATGGTTTTCTACTAGAAGTGTAAATGAGAACTTGTTTCTTAACCATGTTGGCAAGGGGCTTCCATTTTTTCTTAACAATAAGATCCTGCCTTCTAATATTTCCAGCAAAGAGATCCCAAATAACCCATTCAACTGTTGCAATTGATTGGAAAACACCTTCTGTGAGTGTGATTAGGATTCTTTGAAGCAAAGAAAAATGAATCTCTCCTTCGGGCTCTTTACAAGAATCCTTATCTGATCTTCTAACTCTTCCATCTCATGAGTAATCTGTCTGGCTGAGTATGGATGACGCTCCTCGTATTTTACTCATCTACGTTTGGGTGATCAAAACATCAAGGCTTCCTCGAAGACAGATCCAGCCATAGATTACTAGACTATCCCTGCGTCTCACTTTTCCTAATCATTCTGTTTCCACCTATCCCTCCAATCGTTCCCAAATGAGCCTTTCCATGAAATTGGTCCATATGCATGTGAAGAAAACTAACATTATTGATATTACTCTTGTACATCATCGTGTGTACTTGTCTATAAGGACTTGGTCCTTACACAATAAGTCTTTCTCCACGAGAAGATCAGAGGGCATATCTGATCTGTTTTAACTACCGAGGAAGAAAATTTGCTCGAATGGTTTTAACAGATTCTAAAAATCAAGATACTGCCCCAACTGAATGATACTTCCATATATTATACAGAATAATTGTGGGCAAAACGGTGTGATTTATTGGAAAAATGCTGTGACATTATCTGTGGCATTAAAAGCTGCTACACCTACAATATCTGAACAACTCTGCTTCAGACTGAAAAACCACTGCGCATGAACAGTAAAAGTATAACAGAAAAATAAATGAATACACACCATAAATTAAGCACAGCATTATAATTGGAGAAAACTATTTATGGGTAAAAAAACTCCAGGACTAAATTAATGGAAAGAAGAACGATTTACGAGTTTGGTCACAGAGAAATACACCGTAACGTTGGCGGCGAGAGTTTACAATGTACAACCTATGTCCAGTGCTGCCTTTTGGCATATTTCCGGCCTCTGCCTTTCCTCTATTTGCTTCCTCTTGTCTTTTAGGACAGTGGAGAAACTTCGATTACTACTGTTAGAGCTAGGGTTTGTAACTGCTTTCCAGTTACATCAACATGGCTTTCTGTTATTTTGTTTCCAAAATTTCCAAATGCGGGACAGAGCAATATCCAAGGAGGGCATGTTGCAAAGACATGTTTTCTCCATCTAAGCTTCTTCTTGGCATCCTCCACCGGCCTTTTGGATGTGACAGGTGATGTTTAGAATGGAGAGGCAGAGGCTTTGTCAGTCCAGCCCAAGGAGGAGGGCGACCAATATCCACAACGGTAGGTGGCAGGTGGACTATAGGTCCTCGGATCTGAATTGCTTTCAGATCCGACATTCTATAATCATTTTATAATCCACCGCAGCCTATAATCCATCTGCTGAAGCATTGTAGGCTGGATATTAGCCGCCAAGGAGATCCTCACAGTAAGACATAGAAAAATATTTCAGATTTGTTACAAAAACCCTATCCATAACATATCAGTAGATTAGAATGGGGAATCTTTATCCATAACAAATACTTCATTTCATTTATATTTCATCATTAATATACACTTAAAAAAAGAGAGTAGTCTAAACGTTCTACCTTTTGGAGGTTTTTTTACCACTTTTTCCATTTGATTTGTTCGAAATCTGGTGATGAATGGTTGAATCTGCAGATTTGAGTGGCTAAGTTTGTAGAATTCGGGTGCCCCGGGGTTTTTCAGCATGCTGAAAAGTAGAACATTTAGCCAACGCCTAAAAAAAGTTGTTCCCTTACCTTTATAGTTGTTACGGGTCTAAACTTTTAATTATGTTTGAGCATCTCATACCACTCAAGAAGCGTATTCACCACTCAACACTAGTGTGACCTTGTTAGTTGGACATAACTATTCATCATTTGTATCCCTTGGAATATGCCTAACTTACATGTTTTCACTGAACCCAATCCAATGACCTTCAATCGTGCAAGATGTCAGAGTGCTCATTCCACCTTAGGCGATGTTGTGCTATCACCACCCAACCATAGGCAACCTAATGTCGCCACCCTCAAACCAAGCATACTTGAACAACCAACTGTCCAAAGTGTGAGAATGATATCATCCATCTACGCTAACACATGAAAGTCCATGAATATCATGTCCCTCCTTCATCAAACATTCACATATCTTTGATGTACTTATCAACATTGTTGCCTTGCCACATATAACAAACACAATCTTTCACATTGCCAAGCCGCGTCATCCTCCATCGAAGCCCACTATGTAGCATCTTATTGATCGTATGTCCTACTCAAACATCTTTGGTCCTCTTGGCCTTAGGTGACGTTGCATCACCACCACCCAACCATAGGCATCATATTGTCCCATCCCCCGTGTTAGCACTAAGAATCACCCTCAGATTGCAAAGAGGATAAGCCCAGTGCCCATCAAAGTATGTGTAAATGTAAATAAGTAATTAAAAGGTCAAATGGACAAGACTCATAATAATAATGGTTTAACTCATAAATCTAGGCTAGCATGCACAAGCAAATGAGGTCTTGATTAGCTTTAGTCAGTGAATGGAGTAAAAGTGAATAGGGGGAAGACTTAGTGAGGGAGGTGTAAAGGTCCGCTATTGACATCATGATTTCAAGCAGCCCAAGGAGGAAAAACTCAAACACAAGAACTTCTTGTATTCGAAGTTAAAGAACAATGAAAAACATCATAGAAGTATTATAATCAAACATTCACCATAACACAACCATAACAATTTCATGTGGATCATCCAATCATGAATACTTCAGCATAAGAGGCAACAAGATGATATAAAGAGGAACTGGCTTCTATTAATCAGAAATTCTCAAGTCCAGTACATAACCAGAGAACAGTCTTACTTAGTCAAAAAATATTACAATAAGGGAGCCCAGCTCAACCATTCAAACCCTCTTAATCATTTTGAATATGTATTTATAACCAAAAAGGAAAGACAACGATTAGAGGTGCGAGCTGGCCTTTCTCCCCTAGGATTTGCTAAAACAGATATCATTCTAACACCTGTGCTAATAGCTCTTAACAAACTTCTACAAAATAGGAACCATGTTGGCAATCACTCCAACAAGAATTAAATGACATTGTCTCCCTTGTGGCACATTCCTTTCCATTGCCAAGTGTTCTCCAGGGGTTGTATGTTGTCACCATGCTGCCACCTGTGATCCTCGCCTCTATCCACATCATCAACCATCCAAAAGAGTCATGATTTGAATCCCTTGATTGCAGGTGTCAGTTCGTAGCACCATTCAGTAGCACATTGGGTAGCCAGTTCTGTAGAACCCTTTGGAAAACCACTCTACACATTTCATAGCACCTTTCCTGTGTAATGACTTATGCAATTCCGTAGTGCCTCTCCCGAAATAGCTTTCGCGGATTCGGTAGCGCCATTAATCAAAACAACTCCGTGGATTTGCTAGCACCATCTATCAACTGTCCCTGTAGATTCGGTAGCGCCATTGCTGACACGGTCCCGCGGAATAGGTAGCGCCACCGTTGAGTTCAACTTAGGAGATTTCGTAGCACTCTGCAAAATCGGTAGCAAAATTACAGAACATACTATATAGATGATTCTAAAGCACCCTGGCACTACAAAATGTCTGTTCTTTTTCTGTGTGATGAGACCAATCCTTCAAAAGCACAAAAAACTTAGTTGATGGATTAGGAGCCTGTAGATGTTATTATAGGTGGCGAAAAATTATACTTCCTTGAACACTTTACTCTTGCAAAAAGAGACCACCCACAAAAATGGATCTTGTATCCCCCAACTACTTCATCAACCTAGCACTCCTCCTTGTTGCAGGAGAGCTTCCCTCTATCTGTTGATATTATGGTAGCTTCGAGAGGTATCAACCTCCATTATGACCTTTGACAAGATTAGAATATTCCGGAAGAAAGAAAAGAAGTGAACGTAACCCTAGAAGAGATGTCGACTGAGAAAGATAATTAATATGAATTAATTAGTACCCAGAATGAGAAGTCAGCTCAGGCAGTCTGCCAGGATTAGTATAAATACAGGGCGCCAGTTTTCATTTGTCACACACTTCTCAAAATTGCAGAGAGGCACGTGTGCACACTGTAGTCTAGCAGTCTTGTGCGCAAGTTCTGGAGAAGGTGTTGCTGCCAGTTCTAAAGCCTATTGCTTTAATCTTTTTGGGTTGGACTCTTTGATCAACTTTGGTTACTTCTTGCTTGGTGCATTAGCCTTTCTTGGCTATTGGATTGCTACTAGGATTCTTCTCTCTGTCAAGGTCAAGGTGCTCGAAGGGTGGCTTCAGCCTATGGTTGGGTGACAATAGTGATATTGTCTATGGTAAAGCGAGCACATTCTAACAGGTTATGGGCCCACACCTCCTTCATTCAGTCTAACTGTTGGAAGGAAGCATAGCCATTAGGATACTAAACTCGCTGAAGAACTGTCGCTAGGGTTACTAGTAGGAGCAGTTGCAGAAACCCTAAAACCCCGATCCAACACCTTGTGATGGAACATATCGTTCAAGAAGAAGGTATTCAAGTGCGCCTTATTCCAATGCATCTCTTGGCACTCTCAGAAGGTAGAAACATCAAAGTTGAAGTTTTGGGTCAAGGCTTGACCAGTCACCAGTCAACCGAAGTCATGAGTGAAAAGACTAGTCATCTGCACTACTCAGCACTCACAGGAACACTTGAAGATGGCATGTGGATAATTGATAGTGGAGCTTCTAGGCATATGATGGGAGATCAAGCAAGACTCTCAAATCTAAATGAGAAGAAGACATTGTACAAGGTAGAACTTGGAGACAAAATCACTTACCCAGTCGAAGGATTTGGACAAGTCTCTGTCAAGTTGAAAATAGGTAGCAATGTTCATTTGAGCAATGCCTTATATGTACCTGGTTTAGAAAAGAATCTTGTATCCATATCCTGCCTAGAAGACAAAGGAAACATAATAGCTTACGTAGATGGAAAAGTGTTATCTTGGCATAAAGACTCCAACATAGAGAATGCTAGGGTTATTGGAACCCGTGAAGGAAATCTATATAGACTACTAGAACAAAATGAAGAAACTCTTGTACATGATGAAGTCAATCCCAATGAACTTTGGCACAGAAGGTATGCTCATATTAACTATCAAGCATTACCTTTTCTCAAAAAGATGGTTGAAGGAATACCAAAATTGCAGTCTACACATGAAGGAATTTGCAAAAGATGTTCTCTTGGAAAGAATATCAAGAAACCATTCCCAAGCAACAACAATATATCTAAGGAGATTCTAAATCTAATACACTCAGATGTTTGTGGTCCGATGCCATTCAAATCTCTAGGAGGTTATCTTTACTACGTAATCTTCATAGATTATTATTCAAGAAAGACTTGGTTATATCTTCTGAAGACAAAGGACGAAGTATTCAACAAGTTTCAAGAATTCAAAGCAAAAATAGAGAACCTCACGAACAAGAAAATCAAGACCTTAAGAATAGATAATGGAGGAGAATACACATCAAAGGAATTCATTGCATTCTGTAAATCAACAGGGATTAGGAGGGATCTGACTGTTCCTCATAATCCTCAACAAAATGGTGTAGCAGAAATGAAGAACATATCTATTGAAGAAACCGTGAAGGAACTACTAAACGATCAAGGTTTATCCATGTTCTTATGGGGAGAAGCAACCATGAAAACAATATATGTCCATAACAAAAGTCCTCACTGCATATTGAAGGATATGATTCCAGAAGAAGCCTTCTCAGATAAGAAACCTAATGTGGAAAATCTAAGAATATTTGGATGTCCTGTTTACTCTCACATTCCCAAGGACAAAGGAATAAATTAGAACCCTCAAGAAAGAAGCGCATATTTGTGGGATATAGGGAATCATCCAAGGCTTATAGAATCTATATCCCGGAACAACATAAGATTGAAGTCAACAGAGACGTGACCTTCAATGAAAAGATGGCTTTCAAGAAATCCATAGAAGAAACTATAGAAGAAGAAGAGTATGAAGATCCTATTGAAGAAAGCATAGAAAACCAAAATGACGAAAAATAACAATTTGATCATCCAATGAAACCATGTGAGACCATTGATTCAGTCACCGTACCTAAGACTAAGAAATGACCAACTTGGTTTGAAGCTACCTTACAAGAAGTAGAAAGACTCAAGGCCCCAGATGGGACTTTCAAAAAAAGTAAGAAGCTCAAAAGATTCTCAAGCTATGCAGCATGTATGACAAAGCTTCTAGATGAAGAACCTACCACGTTTGAAGAGACAATTCAAAAGAAATAATGGAAAGAAGCTATGACGGAAGAACATCAATCCATCATGAAAAATGATGTATGGGAAATTGTGCCTAGACCTAAAGAAAAATCAGTAGTAACTTCAAAAGGGTATATAAGATCAAACATGTAGCAGATGAAAGCGTGGATAAATATAAAGCAAGGTTCGTAACTAGAGGATTCTCCTAGAAGGAGGGAGAAGACTATAACGAAACATTTTCTCTGGTTGCTAGATATACTTCCATTAGAGTTACCATATCTCTTGTCGCTTCCATGGGATGGATTTTACATCAGATGGATGTAAAAACAACTTTCCTCAATGGAGAAATCGAAGAAGAAGTATATATTGAACAACCTCAAGGGTTTGAAGTACATTCCAGAGATACTCATGTTTGCAGACTAAAGAAAACTTTATATGGACTCAAGCAAGCTCCAAGAGCTTGGTATGCCAGAATCGACAACTATCTAACGAGACTCG
>ML798075.1:223570-252236 GCA_009831015.1 Picea engelmannii
CTCACCCTTACTACAACTTACTGTCTAAAGTTAGATCAAGACCTCATCTGCCTGTGCATACCAGCCCAATTTTTTGAGATAAAGCGATATCATCCTGAGTTTTCATCCATTAGACCCCCCTTAAATTTATTCATTGTGACATAAAAACTGATGGGTACTAGGCTTACCTCTGCTGCAATCTAGAGGTGAATTCTAGTGCTAACATTTATGGCGTCCTTGCCTGGGACAAATTGAATATTTTCCCTAGGATTGAATGACAAAGCTTACTAGTTCTGAAGGTGCATCAGAACTCAGTACATTGAAGATTGCAACTGTGCACTTGGTGACTCCACTGTTTCAGTTATGGCTTCTAGAGGCAGACATGCGAGTTCTACTCCACATTTTCCTTTAGAAACACCTGAAGTTGACCCAGAGAAAACTATTAGAAGGAGAAAGACCCTTCAAGAAGGTACTTCAGCTGCTGAACTAGGTATTTCTGATAATTTTCAGCATCTTCCTATAGCAACTCCAGTAGTTGTTTCTCATTTTCCTATTACACCATCTGCTGGAGCTTATAGAAGTTTAAATTTTGGGAGTTTTCCTGCTGATTTCCCCTCTCCCATTTTCACTACTCATCTTGTAGAGTCATTGATTTTGTTGTTAGAAAAACAGGACCGCGGAGCAATAAAATAAAACAAATGCAGAAACAAAACACAAAAGACACACAATACAAGAGAGACACAAATTTACGTGGTTCACCCAGTGTGGGCTACGTCCACTAGAGAAATTGCCAGGTCCTTCCTTTATTATTATCCAGCAAATGAAGGGATACAACCTACAGCAAAACCCGCTGTAACTTCCTCTTCTTTCTCTCACAGTCTCCTCTCTCAGAATACAATATTCACCATCGCACATAGCCGCAATACATTTCCCTCATAAAAGATATTTGCCTTCTAGGGCAAAAACCCTAACATAATCTCTACCGTTAGATCTGCGACCTTATAATGAACGGTCCAGATTTACAATGAAATTACAATATACTTTTATAAGGCAATTTTTGCTTCGGGGGCTTCGCCCCTGAACCCCCCCTGGGGGCCCGCTTTCCCCCAGACCCCCCAGCCGGGGGGATGGACCCCCCGGACCTCGCAGAGGGGGTACCCCCCTTCTACACTCCCCCTTCTGCACTCGCCCGCGTGGAAGAGTGTACATACTTCTGGGGTGTAAATACTTCATGGGGTATAAAACACGGCTGAAAGCAAGGACCTCTGAATCAGGAAGATAATCAGGCTCCACAACCAACATGCTCCTCAAAAGGTAGAAAGAGATCTTCATTGCATCTTTACCATTAAAGAGATATTCCTAATTTTTATGCTAGTTGTTGGAGGAGGTGTAGAAAAATGCAACTTTCTTCCCCTCTTGGCTGTGGCTTTTGTGGATGAAGGGAAGTCTTCCAATTCAGGTGCAGGAGGAGGTGAAAAATCTCTCTGTGGAGAGTGATGAACCTCCCTCTCCTCTTGTTCAATTTCCTTGATGACTTATTTGTCTTGAGCAATGGTTTTCCTCTTTCTCTTTCTGCTTGTTCCTGCTGTAGAAACACTAGTAGATGGTAAAGGAAATTGCATCTTAGACTGAGGAGTTGAGACTATATCCAGCTGCATGTGGGAATAGACAATGAACTGTTCCCAAGGAATGTTCCTCTTCTTCAACTCTTACATCACCAACATCCTGATTAATCTAGAGTGAAAGACACTAGTGTCCATAGCCTTGGACTTGGATTGGACTCTATAAACCATCTTCCCCATGCTCCTCAAAAGGTAGAAAGGGATATTCATTGCATTTTTAATAGTAAAATGAAGCAAGCGCCTTATATGGTACTAGCATAACATGTTAAGTATTCCCTCACATGTAAAGTATCTTTGGATGATCTTCAACATTTTATCAAAATATTCAACTAGGTGGCTTCTGGGAACTCCCTTGGACAAATTGTCTGTCTGTTCATCTAGTTTGAGGAAGTCCTTGGAGAAGGAAACATTTAGGATCATGGATTTAAACCACCTCTCACCAGTATTAGGAATCCCAGTGTCTACTGCAATAGAGGTTTCAGATACCTCAAACTGAAGGTTTCCCACCTTAGTCTTAATGCCATCAAAATGTAATGCAAGCTACCTTGCTACTTTAGGGTGTCCTCTTTTCATATTTTGGAAAAAAGAGAGGAAACCAACCCTTTGAAAAACCTCCCTGACCATTGGCTCAACATCAAACAGGTGCATGTCAGAGGGTTCATTCCTGACCACACTTCCTCCCTTGTGAGATTTCTTCTTTTGAGGTGTTTCCATGGGTAAAGATAGGGGATCAAAGGTTGTGGTGTAGTGAGGGCTAAGGAAAAAAACAAAGGAAAATTTCAATGAGAAATGGCAGTGGCTAATGGTTTCTCTCTCTCGGGATTTTCCTCTAACTCACCTTGAATTAACAATATACTGCTTTGATGGATTTTTCTTTAAAATTGAAAGAAAGAGGCTCTGAGTTAAGGAAGGCAGTGATACATTGCTCAACTTTATGTCACCACACCATGGTCATCAAAGTTTTGGAAAGGTAGGGAATGCAATTCCCCTTACTTCCAAGAGATATTAAGCTGAATGAATGATGATATAGTGAAATAAAAAGGCTAATGCAGGGGTATTTGAATACAAAAGGTAGCAATGACCAATCCAAATAAAACGCAGTGCATGAAAACAAGGGATTTGTAGTGTGGTTTTAGTAATGTCTTTGTGTAGCGCAATGTACATATAAGGACCAAGTGAATGAACAAGAACTCAATATTCAGAAGCAAAATGAATTGGCCTCTAGACTAGATGAAAACCAGGTGACAATGGCTGCAAAGTCTGTGAGAGGAAAACTACATATGTAAATGGATGAGAGAGAAAGTAATCTGCAACGTCGGGTGCTACCAAAAGCTAAGGTAGGGATGTCTCAAGACTTTGCTATGCAATGAGAGGACTCATAGAAAACCTGGAGAAGGTGACTGAAAATGGAGGATCTACAACTAGTTAGGAAACTGCCACATCCACTTCAGCCTCCAATTTATCTTTGGAAGTTGATCCCGTAGCGCAGTCTACAGCTGGTCTGAACTAGTGATTTCAGCCTCATTAATGACCATATATTCACATTGTATTTTAATCAACAAGGGTGCTGAAAACATGGTAAGTCATGACCTCAACAGATTATGAAAAATTATGTCAAAGATCAAAGGAAAAATGTGCACTATGGAAACTACTAGTGAGTTGGTAGTGCCTTTTTCAAAAATTTGATTTGACCCCCCCTTTAACAGACATAGGGACAACATGGAAAGGATAAAGGGTATGAGTGGATGAAGTGATGTGTCAAGTCATAAAGATCATGGGATGGGTTATTCTTGATATCAAGTCAAGAGGTGAGTCAAAATCATAAACCATATAATGAACCTAGGCTTAAAAAACTATGTGTGGGACAAAAATGAGCCAAAACCACAATCCTTTATTTGTTCAAGCTAACCTAAGAAAATCACACAAAGAAAAATAAAGAAAAACTAAAGTCTAAAGGATGAAAAATCTAAACCTAAAGGATAAAAGACCCAAGGCAACTTCATGTGTTGACATCCCGAGCGAAGCATACTCGAAAAATTGATTTCCCAACATGAGACTATGATATCATCCATATAAGACAACACGTGATATTCCATGAATTTTATGTTCTCTTTCGTCAAGGGTTCACATATATTTGATGCACTTATCAAAATTGTCCCTTTCCCACAAACAACACACAATCTATCACATTTCCAACTCATGCCATCCTCCACTGAAGCTTATTATGCAAAACCTCATTGGTCATCCATCCTACTTGACAATACATCTTTGGTCCTCCTAGATTATGCGCTACTACATCATCTTTACCATCCCTCTAATCACCATGAGTCAACTACCAAGGCTACCAAAGAATATGGACTTGTTGTGAAACTTGTCAAATATACTTGTTGCACCCTCCATCGTGCCATTGCAAATGAAAACTCATATCCCATCCTTACAATGGCACTATTAATTTGTGCACACATATAATTGAAAAACGTGATCCAAACCTACTCAATTATAATGATTAACGTTGAACATTGGAATTGGTGCATCTAAGTGCACTCCACTTTAATGATTAGTCCATTGAACCGTAATGAGTAGCTCTTAGCAAGATACTTGGTGAAAAAATGGATTAAATAAATCTCTTTGACACCACTGTATTTTTGTTTTCAACAAAATTAACTAGAGATAGGAAAAGAGAATATTTACCCTGGTTGGCTTCAGGATGTCTCGACCCTTGCTAAATCATAAGTTTCCTACTAGGCACTGGATTGCGGGCTGTTGGCACTAGCCTAGGGGTTATAGTGAGGGTGAGTAGGATTTGAGCCTAGGCCTTGCCTTGATAATCTCAATGAATTACCAATTCCTCTAGATAAATAAAAAACAAAAATAAAAATAAAAATAAAAATTAACTCAAGAGAAGGAATATTTACTTACTATTTGTATATTTGTAATTACTAAAAGTTCAACTAACATTTTTTAAATATGCACAACTATTATCTTCATATAAGGGATCATGTTGGAGTTTCGTGTGTAGAAAGGGGTTCAACCCTCTCTTATGTCATTTAAATCTCATTGTGGAGGTATACCTCCTCCCTCTATGTGTGCACTATATGTATTTGCTAATGGAAAATACAATGGTATTTCTTGTTTGTAATACATAGTTGTAAGGTGTTTATTATTGTGAAAATTATTCACGTTATAGAGGAATTTGACAAACAATAACCAATAGGTAGAGTTTAGGTCCAAAACCTTAATGTGATATAGAGTAGGTGGAAGCATGCACATTTATTTTATAGAGTTTCGAGGAAACCCTATTCTTTCAAGGTTTTAGGTAGAAACAATTATTCACGTTATAGAAGAATTTGACAAACGATAACCAAGAGATACAGTGTAGGTCCAAAACCTTAATGTGATATAGGGTAGGTGGAATCATGCACATTTATTTTATAGAGTTTCGAGGAAACCCTATTATCTCAAGGTTTTAGGTAGAAACTTTGCATAGTATTTATAATTTCTCAAAAACCACAATAAAGAAATTGTTAGTGACCTAACTTCCCTAACCCCTCACGTAGGTAGAATAATACATTTCCATATAATAAAGGCCAATATCAATAAGTCCTATTAATAAGGAAGAATAAGGCAAATGTAAGAAGACTTAATAGCAGCTTCCGCTTCTAGAAGGATTTTCCTCTAAATTGTTCTTTTGGATAGACAAATTTAATATAAATAGGAGTAGAGGGTATGATAAGTTTTGTCTTGGATATTATTGTAATAGAGCTCTACTCTGCTGGAGGTTGCCCCCTAGAAGAGGCAAGTGAACATTGTTATCATTAATCAAGGTGCTCTTTCTTGTGTTATTCTGGTGTTATTCTAGTATTGTTCTAGTTATATCATTGTTGTTTTGACATTTCTAGCTAAAATATTTATGTTTTGCATACTATTTTATATCTGGAATACTACAAGTGGTATCAGAGCACTTTTCTTAACAAAAAATTGTGGGTTATTTTTTTCCAGGGTAGAGACGTATTTCGACATCTTAAAGCTACATAGTTATGTCGTTACATGCATAAACTCATGGTCGGAGAGTCATACATGCAAGAAATTCAAGTGGTACTTAAGCGCACATTTGTTGGCCACCCTTGTAGCCCCTGTTAGTACCCTTTCGAGTGGTATCACATCAGCAGACAACACATGTATATGGATCAACCTAGATATCTTGAATCCCTCCATAGATAAACTAATTGACCACCTGATTGATATAGTTCCATTGAGAACAATACTCTCTAGTACATGAGTAGTCGGGTAGTACGACTAAGGGAACAGTCTAGCCTCTTTAGTTGGTTTCCTGAGATATTGGGTTGAGTACTATTGTTGGACCCCGCATGTATATCATAGAGCTATAGAACAAGTAAAACCCTTGTCTATAGACACCCTGCATACCCTAACCCTTGGGACAGAAACAAAAACAAAATAGACAAGATCTATTGTCGCGCAACTGTGCCTCTTGCATTCGGGTTGCAAAATTACTACACATTTCTTCCTATTAAGAATTTGGGCATTTCAACATTACAATGTTCTTCAAATCAGAGTATAACTCTGCAAGAGTTAAAAAAAATAAGTCTGGATCCTGTTGGCACCATTATTTGAGCCATATCCCATTGGATTCCTCTCTTCGCCCTTATTGTAGTCATATCTATCATTTTTCAGCAAATTGTTTTTCCAGTGGACCCCACCCCCTTCCAACACCCTTATTTGGGCCTTACCCCATTGGATTCCCTTCGTCGCCCTGATCATCGTGATACACTTCATCCATAACCCATTTTATGTGTGGTCCCACTAGTCCCTTTTTCGTTTTCCCTCTTCATCATGACCCACACCCGTAGCCAAGAATTGAAAGCTTGCTTCAATTCCTTGTCCTGGAATTTCACAGAGAACTAACAGGAAGTGAGGCAACTTAGTGCCAATTTTTCCACCATTAATAAAAACATGCATTCCTCCATAGACGCCAAAATGGGAACCATCAAACATGACCTCTCTACCCAACTTGCATTATTCACTAACATGATCTACGCCAAGATGAATATCTCTGTAGATATTCCCTCCTATGACCCATATTTTCACTCTGAAGGTGAAACTTCCTCTAATTCCCTGAATTTTCATCCCCATCACTTTTAGCATGACCTACACCTTCTGCGTGTGGATGTGAACAAATTTGATGGCTCAGATCCCACTAGCTGGGTAAATCAAATGGAATATTATTTCTCTTTGTATGGAATTACAGATGATTTGGACAAACTTTGGTATGGAGTTCTCCATCTAGATCAAGAACATTGGAAATGGTGGAAATGGAGAAAAAATGCCCTCTAAGGGTATGTGGATTGGACACAATTTATGGAAGAAATTTATGAACACTTCGAGACTAACACCAACCATTTAGGTCGTTTGACAAAGTTGAAACAATTTGGCATAGTGGAAGACTTTATAGCCAGTTTTGAGCAATTGGCTTTCTGTACAGAGGGCATGTTTGATGGTTTTTTACAAGAATGTTTTATCAGTGGCCTCAAGGATGAGATTCGTGCCCATGTCCTCATGGCTTGGCCTCAGAGTTGGGTGGAAGCTACTAAAATAGCTAAGGAGGCACACTAGGTTGTCTCTTCTCAAACTCGAAAACCCTCCTTTATTCCTCACCCTAAACCAATCACTTCCACTCCTCCTTCCACTCCACTATAGATACAGAAATTGACCAGGGTAGAAATGGTTGAATGCCAACTCAAAGGACTTTGTTATAATTTTGATGAAAAATATTTTCTTGGGCACAAGTGTAAGGAACAAAATATTTTTATGTCCATCTCCAAGGATGTTTCGGAAGACGATGTCGAGGCCACCCCTGTGGCCAAGTCACCTGAACCCACTGACATGACCCACCCTCTGACCCTCCAAGTTGAACCGGTAATTTCGATGAATGCTCTCATTGGGTTATCTGCTCCCCAAACCCTCAAGCTAATTGGTTACATTAAGCATCGAAAGGTCATCATCCTTGTTGATAGTGGAAGCACTCATAATTTCATTCATTGCCACATTCCCCAAGAAACTGATCGCTATATCCATGCCATCAATAATTTTCAAATCATGATTGCCAATGGTGGGTCCATGAAATGTGGGGGGCGTTGTCAAAATCTCTGTCTCCAAATTGGTCAGTACCACATGAAATATCATATGTTTGCTATCGACATGGGCAATTGTGACATTTAGTTGGGTGAAGAATGGCTAAGGACTATGGGTCCCATTCTCATGGATTTTAAGGAATTAACCATGCAATTCAACTAGGAGGGATAAAAATATAAGTTCCAAGGCATCATCGCCGATTCCCCAGAGATCATCCGTTCCCATCACATGGAAAAGCTCCTAAAAAAAGGTCATTATGGAATTATTGCACAACTCCATGCCATTCACACCACTAAGACACCCTCTCTGTTGCAGGACCTCCAATCCATCCTCTCCAAACATCAAGTTCTTTTTTCCACTCCCCAAGGATTTCCTCCTTCTCGTGGTTTTTATGATCATTCCATTCCCCTTGTCCCTGACAACCTTCCTCCCAATTTTCGTCCCTATCGTCATCCATTTTTCCAAAAAAATGAAATTGAGAAAATTGTTCAATAATTGCTCACTGCATCTGTTATATGTCCTAGTATGAGCCCTACTCTTCTCATGTGGTCATGGTCCTTAAGAAATAAGGCTCTTGTCACATGTGTCCTGATTTCTGTACCATCAAAAACAAATTTCCCATTCATGTCATTGATGACCTCTTGGATGAATTGAGTGGTGCCCAGTTATTCACTAAACTTGATGTTTGTTCTGGCTACCACCAAATACATATGAACGAGGCAGACATTCCTAAGACTGCATTTCGAACTCATGAGGGCCACTATGATTTTTGGGTCATGCCCTTTTGCTTGTGTAATTCTCCCTCCACTTTACAAAGCCTCATGAATCATGTCTTCTGTCCTTTTCTTCGTCATTTTGTCTTAGTTTTCTTTGATGATATCCCCATCTATAGTAAAACCTAGACAACCCATCTTGCTCATGTGGATCGAGTTATACATCTACTCTCTCAGCACCAACTTTTCCTCAAACAATCTAAATGTGCTTTTGGCACCTTGAAAGTCAAGTAATTGGGTCATATTGTTGGCAAGGCAGGTGTCATGGTGGATCTTAAAACTATTGAAACTATGCAGGATTGGCCTCGCCCAAAGACTCTCAAAATATTTCATGGATTTCTGGGTTTAATAGGATATTATCACAAGTTTGTTAAGAATTATGGAAAGATTGTGACACCTCTCACTACTCTGCTTAAAAAGAATTCTTTCACTTGGACTCCCACAACTGATCAGGCATTTCAAACCTTAGAGGCAACCATGTGCATCACTCCAGTCCTATCCCTTCCTGATTTCACAAAGACCTTTGTCCTGGAATGTGATGCTTTCGGGAGAGGAATTGGAGCAGTCCTTATGCAATATGGTCGACCTTTGTCCTTTATGAACAAACAACTGTTAGTGCGACATTTGGGCCAATCAATATATGGAAAGGAAATGTTGTATGTTCTGCATGCAGTAGATATTTGGTGCCCTTATCTATTGGGGCAATGCTTCCAAATTAAGACAGATCATCAAAGCCTCAAGTATTTTATGGAACAATTCCCTTCCTCCCTGGAGCAAAAAAAATAGGTGACTAATCTCTTTGGATATGATTATGAGATCATTTAAAAGAAAGGAAAAGACAATGTGGTTTCTAATGCACTTTCAAGAAAATATGAAGATGAAGGGTCCCTTTTTTCCCTCTCCTTCATTGCACCAGATTGGCTCCAAGGTGTTCACCAGGAATGGCTACAAGATCCCAAAATTTCATATATGATCCAACAATTGCAGGCCAATTCTTGAGTTTCCCCAGGGTACTCTTGGCACAATGATGAGCTTCACTACAAATTTCATTTGTATTTAAGTAAACAGTCACAACTTAAATCCATGGTACTTTATGAGCTTCTTGTTACACCCATAGTTGGGAACTTAGGATTTACCAAAACCTATGACTTGGCTGAACGTTCTTTTTTTCTGGGATGGTATGAAACAAGACGTTCGCAATTTTGTGGCAGAATGTGATATTTTTCAATGCAACAAGGGAGAAACAGTCAAAAATCCTGGCACACTACAACCACTTCCAATTCCACCTACTATTTGGAGGGATATCTCTATGGATTTTATTGTGGGCTTACCTAAATCCGGAAATAAATCAGTCATCATGGTGGTCGTTGATCGTCTTTCCAAGTATGCTCATTTCTATGCTATTCAACACCCATTTACAACCTCTATTGTGGCTCAACGTTTCATGGACCAGGTCTTCAAGCTTCATGGCATGCCTCATTCTATTGTTTTTTATCGAGACCCCACTTTCACTAGCAATTTTTGGAAAGAATTGTTCAAGCTACAGGGCACCCAATTGCATCTTATCACAACTTATCATCCCCAAACTAATGGTCAAACTAAAGTTGTCAACAAGTGTTTGGAAACATATTTGAGGTGTTTTTCATCAGAAAGGAAAAATCAGTGGGAGCAATGGTTACCACTAGCTGAATAGTGGTACAACACTTCTTACTATACATCTACCCACATGACTCCTTTTGAAGTAGTATATGGAAAAAATCCACCTTCAGTTCTCTCATACCTGCCAGGTGTCTCGAAGGTCTAGGCGGTTGACCAAACACTTACAGTTCGAGAGGCTATTCTTCCTACCCTTAAAGAGAATTTGGTCATGGCCCAGAATCACATGAGGCAATAGGCAGATCAAGGTCGCTTTGAATTCCACTTTACTGAAGAAGACCAAGTGTTTCTTCGACTGCAACCTTATAAGAAAAATTCCCTCAAGGTTGACCATTGTCAGAAACCGACACCCAAATTTTATGGTCCTTATGTTGTTCTCAAGCATGTGGGACAAGTGGCCTATCAATTATCTTTTCCCAATCATTCTAATATCCATCCTATTTTTTATGTCTCTTTCTTAAAGGTGATTGGAACTAAGTGATAAACTCAAACCAGCCTTCCTGGGTTGGATGAAGAAGGGTCCATTTGGTTGCAACCAAAATTAGTTTGGACCAGCATGAGCATCGTCTGCATCAACGCACCATCAAGGAAGTGTTATTCCAGTGGAAAGATACAACTCCAGTAGATGCCACTTGGGAACCAACTACCATTCTGCAACAATTTATTCATCTCAAGCCTTGAGGACAAGGCTATTTTTAAGGGGGAGGAAATGTTAGGGACCTATCTGATCCAGGTGAATATTGGTGGCCACTCACCTATTCCAACTATCTCCTCTTGATAGTTTTTAGTTCAACATGTTCTTCTGTACTTATTTGTAATTGTGGGTTCTACACTTTCGAAGTTGTCTAAATACCTACACATATTCCAGGTGGATAGTGGTGGCCTCCCACCTAATCCAACTGGATTATTTTGTATGTTTTCATGTGAGCATATATTTTTGTACTTCCAAGGTCGTTTTGGGGCCCTAAATAATGTTTTTTTGGCTCGCCATAGTCAAACTGTAGACAGAGTCATATTTTGATGGTATAATGCGTAGTTCTCAAAAATACCTTTCCAATGGGCTATCACGTGCCTAAAATGGAGGTCGTATGAAAAATTTATGACCCTAGGAAGTTGAGGTACCAACTTACCCATAGGGGCCCACATAAATTTTGGCGTTTCATCTCCTAGGGTTAGGTTTTTGGATGTCTAGGGTTTTGGAATTCATGAGTAATGTTAAAAATGCCTCTGGAGCCTCATTGTAATCATTCTTCTCAGACGGATGCGCGTAGCAGTTGTTAGCACTACAAATCACCTTCATATTGCATGGAAGGAAAGCCCAGTACCCATCAGATTATATGTGAATGTAAGAGTGTTTTGAAGGTTCAAATAAAAAAAGACTCAAAATGATAATGTTCCATCTCAAAAAATAGGGCTATCTTGCACCGACAATCAAGGTCTTGGATAAATTCAATCATTAATTGGCAGTGAGTATGAATAGAGGGAAGACTTAAATGAGAGGAATGTAGGGGTTGTTGTAAACATCAAGCCTACAAAAGCCTAAGGAAGAAAGTTTCTTAACACAAGATCTTATTGAACTCAAAAACTAAGGAAGCTAAATAAACATCATGATAATATAATGATCAAACATCCACCATAACATCACCACAACCATTCATGTGAATCTTTCAAAGCATGAACATTTAGCATCAAAAGAAAATAAGCTGAAAGAGAAGATGATTTCCATTAACCAAATGTCTTAAATATAATGCATAGCCAGTTCACAATCACTTCATCAAAATATTACAGTCTAAGGGAGCCTTGCTCAACCATCCGAACCTACTAAAGCATTTGATCTATCTATTTATAACAAAAGGGAGGAAACAACTAGAGGTACGAGTTAGCCTCCCTCCCTTGAAACTCTCTAAGAATTTATTTCATCTAACAACTTGGTTAACAACCTATGCTATAAAATAGGAAAATGTTGGTGACTAATCCAACCAATCTTCAACTGACTTAATTCCCTTTTGTTGTGCAACTCCTTGTTTTCCATGTGTATTTCAGAAGCATGTGGTTGTCCTCATGATACCAACTGTTGTTTCTACAATCTTCTCCATCATCAACTATCCAAAAAGTTGTTAGCTTGGCCCTCCTGGATCTCCGGTGTCTGTTGGTAGCTTCTTTGGGTAGCAAATCTGGGTAGCGCACTTCAAAAATGGACAAGTAGAAATGGTAGTGCCAAACCTTCCTATCCCCCGTACAAACTCTGGTCTCTGTGAAATATTAGGTAGCAAATTTAGGTAGCACCACTGTGTTGCGTCTGTGTACAAATTCCGTCTCTGCCAGATATTAGGTAGAGAATTTTGGTAGCGCCATTATGTGTTTGTGTACAAATTTAGGTAGCACTATAAAAAATGCACTACCTCCAACTTGAACATGTGCAGAGAAAGTAGTGACTTTGCATAGTATCAAACCCATCATCTTTAGGTGACTTTTTAGCACTGTAGTTAGCATACCATTGTAATACCAAAGTGGACTATTCCGTAGCGCCAAGGCACTATGGAATGTCTGCATTTTACTGCTGAGGGAGTTAGCACTTCATAAAAATCCCAAAACTCTGAGAATCAAGCGCTTAAAATCTTATATAGGTGGTAGAGGTAATATTTGAATGTCAGTTAACCCTCACAAAAAAGGAGCCATCCTAAAAAATGGGGCTCACCTTTCACCAGCTATTTCGTTACTCTAACACTTAACCTCACACTCTTTCTTGTAGAAGGAGGATCTTCATTCGACACACCAGACTTCTTCTTCTTAGCAATGACAGGATTTTTCAGTGGGCATGTTCTCTCCTTGATTGCTGGTGTCTCTTTCTCAATAGCAGCTTCAACCAATACCTGCAGGTTTCTTTGAGCTACTTCATCTTGAAAATCCTGCAACTCTGCCTTGAGTTTCCTGTTCTGAGATTGAAAACCTCTATTCTTCCTATAAATGTTTTGGAGTTGCCTATGAAGGTGTTGGGCCTTTCTTGCCCCAAACCTTGCCAGGTCAAGGGTATGACTATAGCCATCCATGAGCTCTTTCATTTTCACCCTGTCAGATATGGATTTTGTTTTCAACTGAGCCACCTCTTTTCTTGCATCCCTAATTTGCCTAATTAATCTTTTGAATGTCTTACTGTCAGGTGGAGTAGCGACATGCACATTTTCAACAAGAGTTTTCTCGGTCTCCTCTTCCACCTGCATAGGAATTTTCTTGTCTACCTCATCAGACTTCTTGGTGGATTTTCTTTTATAATTCTTCTTTTGCACATGGGTTTCTTCTTTTCTTTCCATAGGCTTTCCAATGCCTTTTCCCTTCTTCTTTTGTACAGGGATTTCTGGTAGGGACTGTTCTTCAAGAACTTCCCTAGGAATTGATGAACTTGTGAAAGATATTCTTCCCTTGGTATTGGTTGCTGGAGGAGAAGAGGGGAAGTGTAGCTTCTTCCCTTTCTTGGATGTAGTTTTGGTAGAAGAAGGAACCTCTTCTAACCCTGGTGGAGGAGGTGGTGAAATATTTCTCTGCAGGGAAGGAAAAACTTCCTCCTTAGTTCCTGTGACCTGTTTGATGACCTCTTAAACTTGAACAGAAGCTTTGCCCTTTCTCTTCCCACTGGTCCATGCTTTAACAAAACTGGTTCATGATAAAGGACTTGCATTCTGTGATTGAGGGTTAGATGCTATATTCAACTTGAAGTGAGAAGCCACAACAAAATGTTCCCATGAAATCTCTCTCTTACCCAATTCCTCAGAGACTAGCATTCTGATCAATCTAGAGTGAAAGATGCTAGTATCCACACCCTTAGACTTGGATTGAATCCTGTCTGACATCTTACCTATGCTCCTTAACAAATAGTAGGGAATATTCATTTCCACTTTACCAGTAAAATGAAACAAAATCCCTATATGGTACTAGTACAATGTGTTAAATATCCCTTCACATGTAAAATATCTTTGGATGATCTTCAATATCCTTTCCAACTGATCAATCAATTGATTTCTTGGCACACCTTTAGAAAAATCACTGGCTTGATGTTCAGGCTTAAGGAGATCTTTGGCACAGGCTAAACTCAAAGCCATGGCTTTAAACCACTTTTTAGCTGTAATAGGAATTCCTATTGTAGCTGAAATAGAGGCCTCAGTCACCTCAAATTCTAAATCCCCAACCTTGGTTCTCCTGCCATCAAAATGTAATGAAAAATGTCTTGTCACCTCTGGATGGCCTCTTTGCATATTCTAACAGAAGGAGAGGCATCCCACTCTTTGAAAAACCTCTCTTGCCATGGGCTCTGTATTAAAAAGATACATATCCACAGGTTCTGTTCTAACCACCTTGCCTCCTTTGTGTGTCTTCTTCATCTGAGGAGTCTCCATGGTTTAGAATGAGATATTCTTAAGTCTTATGGGGTAGTAATAACCAGGAGGACTTAAAATCGGGCTTCAAATGTACAAGGCTGAACTTTTAAAACAAACTAGTGCTAGTAAGCCAAGTTTTGACTGTGGGAATCCCACCCTTAGATTTGTAGAGGTATGAAAGTTTAGACAATGAGGGGGTAATTTGTAACTGGCCCTTTGTATATGGGTAAAAATTCTTAACTCAAATATGAATGGAAGCAGGGGAGACACAGAGGGGTTAAGCAGCGCCTCTGGGTAGTGCGATGTGTATGCAGAGGATAGACTATTTATATGCTTGCAACCTCAATAACTATGGAGATCAAATGTAATTAGAATTTCATACAAGAAAATGAAGCTCACAGGTTTGAAAAGGGAGGAGACAAGGATATGATGCGAAGAAGAGTCCCTTACAACTGTGCAAGCCCGATAAACCAAAATCTGAGCGCTAATTCTTTGTGAAAATTAATGTGCATAGGAGGCAATATGAGATACCTATGGAGTAAACACCTATTTGAAGCTTTAGTGAAATCTCAGGATGAAGTCACGAACATTTCAGCCCTTGAATCTACCTCAGCATCAGATTTGGTCGCACCGCTATTGCCTGGTTAGAACTGTGAGTTTGAGAAGCGCAACATTCTTGAATTTTCAAATCCCAAACCATCATCAGGGCTCATAAATACGAGATCTTGAAGGTATCTTTAACCAAATCTTGGTGTTGAAAACAAGGAACATGACATCAGTCATGGTAATCATAACTCGTGATGGAAAGATAATGAATGATAAAGGCGCTACAGAACTGCTTGATGAGTGGGCAGCGCTCCAATTTAAAAAATGATTGGACAGGTAAGCAAGGAAAGTAAGGCATGCTCACAAGGTCATGAATGAGGAGAAAGGTGTGTCACATCGGTCTAGTCATGGGAGGGATCGATCCTAGTGACAAATCATGAAGGGGACCAAAATTTAAGTCATGAACTAAAATGGTTCTAATTCCAAAAATCAATTTGAGGATCAAACATGAGTTATAATCCAACACTTTATTTATCTAAGGGGTCCTACCAAAAATAAAATTTAAAGGGATAAAACTTAAAAAAATAAAATCTAAGGCTTAAAAAAGGATAAAAACAAACTAAAAACCCAAGGCAATTTAGTGTGATAACATTGGCTCCACAGGGGATGGCATGGCCCCTGCAGGTTGCCAAGAATAAGTAGATTCAATGCCTTATCCTAGGGCTATGGGGTCAGTTATTCAAACATAAGTAAAAAGAAAATGATATTTTCAATGACATGAAGAGCCACTCAAGGCTCAAGCAAAGTACCTTTTCAGGAAATTCCCATTGACAGGGCCACCAAAAACCTCTTCATTCTCCATATTCTACAACTTTAAAGTGTTATTAGAAAATACCTCAGAGATTTGGAAAGGCCCGATCCATAAAGCTTCAAATTTACCGTGATTGCCTTTATCTTGCTTCAGTGCATCCCACTTGAGCACCAAATTGCCTAGTTGAAAATCCTCTTTGTTCACTTTCTTGTTGAATGCCTGCTTGATCTTCAGTTGATGATCATATGCTTTGTCTACAAGATGCTCTCGAGTCTACTGCACTTCAACCAGCTGTTGAATCCTTCTGATCATATGATCAGGCTCCCCTTGGTAATCTTGGAAGAATTTTTCCACAGGTAAGGCAAGCTGAGAAGAAAAAAAGGCCTCAACTCCATACACCAACTGGAAAGGGGAAAGTCCCAGGGACCTTTTTACCGTCACTCTGTCAGCCCATAAAGAAAAATTGAGTTTTGAGTCCCATGCCTTTTTGTTATCCTCTAACAACTTTTTAATGATCTTTATAAGGATTTTGTTTGAGGATTCTTCAAGCTTGTTTCCTTGAGGGTATTAAGGGGTAGAATGAATCAATGTGATCCCAAAATGTTCACAGAACTAAATCGATGCTTCAGCCTTGAATGATACTGCATTATCAGTGACGATTCTGTAAGGACACCCAAACCTTGCCATAATGTCTTCAAGGAAACCAATCATCACTTTGTGGGAAGCATTCCTTGTAGGGATAGCTTCTATCCACTTAGTAAAGTAATCTGTAGAAGTCAAGATCCATCTATGTTGGCCAATGGAGGTGGGGTGAATTTCCACAATAAAATCTAAGCCCTAATGATGGAAAGGTCCTGAAGTTTCCATAGGTTTTAATGGCAAAGAATTAAGCTGCTTCTTTTCAGAGAACTTATGACATTTAGCACAGGCTTTGATATTAGCACAAACATCGGTGAACAAACTAGGACAGAAGTACCTAGCCCTGAGGATCTTATATGTCGTGGTTCTCCAATAATGATGCCCCCCACATAAACTACCATGAAAATCAGACATAATCTTTTGGGCTTCTTGGGGTTCTAAGCATCTCAAAAGAACTCCTAGTGGATCATTCCAATGCAAAACTTGATCAACAAGGCAATATTTTATTGATTTGAGTTTTAAGGCTCTTACCTTGTTCCTTTCCATACCATTTGGAGGCTGTAAATTCTATCGAAAAAATATGATATCTTTGTACCAGATGCAGTCTGCCAATGCAGGGATGACTTGAGGGCCTTTATCAGTTAATTCAACCTACTAATTTTCTGAACATGAGTGGATGAAATTCACCCCCAATGCTGAGTAATTTGATTCAACCAACAACTTGGCTAAACCTTGGCCTTTAACCAATTTGGTAGGCTTAATATCCAAATCAAATTCGAGTATTTTAGCATTCCACTTGCTCCTTTTTCCGTCTATATTAGGCTAAATAAGAATTTCTTTTACATCAGCTGATGGGACATAAGCAATGACTCTTGAATGCAGGACATAAACTCTAAAAGACTTTATATCTTTAACTAATGCATATGCTTGTTTATCCATGATGTCATAATTTAATTCAACATCTCTCAATGCCCTGCTGAAAAAGGCAATGGGTTGCTCTAAGCCTTTAGAGTTCTTCTGCAATAAGATTGCAGCTACTGTATCAAAAGAGGCAAAAGAAAAAATAAGAAATTCCTTGGAGTAGTCTGGGCTGATAAGAACCGGGGCTTCAATCAAGGATTTCTTTATCTGATCAAAAGAATCACGAGACTTAGCATTCCATTTGATTTCACTGCCCTTTCTCAGCATGACTGTGATATACTTAGCCAACTAAGCAAAATTTGACACAAATCTTCTCAAAAAGAAAACTTTTCTTAGAAAAGATTGAACCTCTTTTTTGGATCTAGGAAGTGACAATGTTTGTATAGCCTCAACGCTGCTGGAATCAATCCTTACCCCATCAGCTGACACAATATGCCCCAATAATTTTCTTTCCTTCATGGCAAACAATGATTTTTTTTGGATTCAAAGAGAGGCCAAATTTTCTGCATTTCAAGAAAACCTTTCTTAATTTATCACATTGTTCTTTATCAGATTGAGAGTACATTGTTATGTCATCCAAATAGATAACAACAAACTTATCCTTCTCTCCAATAAATACTATGTCCATAGCTCGCTGAAAAGTTTCCCCTACGTTCATCAAACCAAAGGGCATCTTGGCATACATAAATATACCCCAAGGAGTGGTAAAGGTCGTCTTCTCCCTATCTTCTAGAAAAATAGAGACTTGATTATATCCGGAAAAACCATCAACCATGGACATCCTGACTGCTCCTGTCACCTTCTGTAATATGTGCTCCATCTTGGGCAAAGGATAATTATCCTTTTTTGAGATTCTGTTCAGATTTCGGAAATCGATGCAAAGTCTGATTTCTCCATTCTTTTTTCTTACTGGGACAAAATTAACCACCCATTCAGAATACCTCAAAGGAATGACAATTTTTTCATCCAAAATATTTTTTACCTCTTTCTCCATGACATGCAATAACATAGGATTGATTTGCCTCAAATTTTTCTTGAAGGGTTTGGTGTCTTCTTTTAAAGGAATCTTGTGCTCTATAATGCTTGTGTCATAAGTTCTAAGATCTTCATAAGTCCAAGCGGATACATCAACAAATTCCTTCAACAACTTAGTATATTCTACCCTCTGCTCTTCTAATAGGATTCTTGAAAATTTGACATATTTCAGTGCCCAAATTGCACTCAAATACATCAACATCATCAGTGGATGCCTTCCCTTTCAATGCCACATCATTCTCGTCAAATAATCTTTCCAAAGGAACTAGTCTTTGGGTAGAAAATCTGGGTAGCGCACTTCAAAACTTTACAAGAAGAAAAGGTAGTGCCAAACCTTCCTATCCACTGTACAAACTCTGCTCTCTGTGAAATATTAGGTAGCGAATTTAGGTAGCGCCACTATGTTGCGTCTGTGTGCAAATTCCATCTCTACCAAATATTAGGTAGCGAATTTTGGTAGCGCCACTGTGCGTTTGTGTACAAATTTAGGTAGCGCGTAAAACAACGCAACACCTCCAACTTGAACATGTGTAGAGCAAGTAGTGACTTTGCATAGTATCAAACCCATCATCTTTAGGTGACTTTTCAGCACTGTAGGTAGCATACAAGTGTAATACCAAAGTGGACTATTTCATAGCACCAAGGCACTACAGAATGTCTGCATTTTGCTGCTGAGGGAGTTAGCACTTCAAAAAAAGCCCAAAACTCTGAGAATCAAGTGCTTAAAATCCTGTATAGGTGGTAGAGTGTTGGCGACGAAAGTCACTCCTGGATTGCTTGCAGGAGTAGAGCACGACGCCCATCAGTTTAATGTCACGATTTGTTTTAAAGTGGTGATCAAATGGAGGAAACTCAGAACAGTATCGTGTCAACTCAGAAACTAGGCCAGGCATGCACGAACGAGTGAGGTCTTGATAAACTTCAAACAGTGAGTTGCAAATAAAGGGTGAGTAGGTGGAAGACTTGCATGAGAAGAGTGCAAAGGTCTATCATAAACATCAGGTTCATCACAGACTGGAGAAGAAAGCATTCAAACGCAAAATCCTTTGACATTCAAACACAGAAACCAAAGAATACAATAATGTCACAACAAATCCTTTATCATGACAAGATTGCAATAATCCAAGCGAATCCTTCGACTATGAACTATCTGACATGAGATGAAACACAGATGGAAAAGAGGAACTGTTTGTCATAACCAAGAAGTCTCAAACACAGATACATAACCCATAAGCTAGAATGCTTACTGAAACTTTATAGTTGGGAGCTTAGCTCTACCATCGATAGATACAAAAATGGCGAAAATGCCTTCATATACTCAAAAAAACAACAACAACGAAATCAAGACACTGCATTGAAAGCTTTGCGTCTGCATGGATTCTGAAAGTCAACATCTGAAAGATCATGCAACTTATGTCAGACGCGATCTTAATTCTTTGACAGTTCCAACGGCGAATCGACGTGCCTTAAATTCATGGCCGTGCTTTCCCATTAAGGCGGAGGCGATGTCTAACCACCACCAACCGCTTCAATAACTGCAACATCAGGATTGAGGATGGCCCGGCCAACTCGGCACCTTCTGGACGTGGAGGGCCTCCCATGCAGCCACCTGGGATAACCGACCGTCTCAAAGGATATGCGGGGAGGACAGCGCGGAAGGTGGGGTACGGGAACGAAGTGATGAGGCCACGACAGCGGAGAGAGAGAGAGATTGCAGGGGGGACACATGGAAAAATGCGATAAGCGAAGGAGGTGGAGGAATAGATGTGATGGACACATTTGGGGGGAGGCTGATGCAGAGGGAGAGAGACGTGTGGCAGATGGTGTGTGGATGATGAGAAATAAGGAAGATCACGTGGACCACAGAGGAGAGGTAGATGGATGACACATGGCAGTAGGAGAACAGCGGTTGGAAGGTGATATGACGGGAGAAGGGCCCACGTGTGCTTAAACACAGAGCAGCTGAGGATGATTTGGATCACGTGAGCACCGTCGATTCGAGCGCTAATATCTCAGCCGTTGGAAAGTTGCGAGTCCGATTCTGGACCCCCCCCTCCTCTTAAAGGTAGAAAGGCAGGGGGGGTCCGAAAATGCCTTCATCACCGTTGATCCGGGCGCGCTGATTTGGGCCGTCGAAGAGGTGCGTCCCAGATTCCGAACCCCCCCGCTTAAAAGTAGAAAGGCAGGGGGGTCCGAAATCTCACCTGCACCGTTGATTCGGGTGCCGCGATCCTAGCCGTCCAGACTTGCTTTTTGATTAATCATGGGCGCATTAGCACCCGAACTTAGGACAAGTGGGTTTTTGACCCATTCTTTGCAATCTAACCCCCTTTTATAAGAAATATCGCTAACATTTGGCTCCATGGGGGATAGAGTCGTCCCTGTGATGCTCTAAGAACTCTTTTGCAGATTCAGTGCCTTTGATGTTGGGCTATGGAGTCATTTATTAGTCTAAAAACCAAAACAGAAACAATATGTACAAAATGAAACAAAAAGAGCCAACTGTGGCTCACAAAAAACACTTTTTCAAGAAATGCCCATTTACTGGGCTGCCAAAAACTTCATTGCCTTCTAGATCCTGCAACCTGTAAGTGTTGTTTGAAAACACTTCAAGGATCTTGAATGGCCCGATCCAGAGGGCATCAAATTTACTGTGTTTGCCCTTTTCCTGCCTGGGTGCGTCCCATTTGAGCACTAGATCACCCTGCTCAAATTCCTTCTTCTTGTTTTTCCTGTCAAAATCATGCTTGATCTTCTGCTGATGATTGTAGGCTCTGTCCATGACCTATTCTCTGATCTACTGCACTTCCACCATCTGATGAATCCTTCTAAGTATATGATTAGGTTCTCCTTCAAGGACCTGGAGGAAATTTTCCACAGGTAGGGAAAGCTGAGTGGGGAAAACGACCTCTATTTCGTAAACAAGTTGGAAAGGTGAGAGACCCAAAGACTTCTTGGTTGTCACTCGATCGACCCAGAGAGAAAATTTCAGTTTCGAGTCCCAGGCCTTCTGATTGTCCTCCAGTAACTTTTTGATAAGGTTGATCAAGCTTTTATTGGAGGACTCTGCCAGTCCGTTTCCTTGAGGATAGTATGGAGTAGAGTGAACCAATGAAATACCAAATTGTTCACAAAATTTGATCAGAGGCTCAGACCTAAAGGGGGTGGCATTGTCAGTGACGATCCTACTTGGACACCCAAATCTGGCTATGATGTCTTCCAAGAAGCTGATGATTACTTTGTGAGAAGTGGTCCTGGTGGGGACAACCTCTATCCACTTGGTGAAATAATCAGTTGCAGTGAGGATCCATCTGTGTTGGCCACTTGAGGGAGGATGAATTTCTCCGATGAAATCCAATCCCCACTGCTGAAAGGGTGCTGAAACTACTATGGGCTTTAATGGCAGAGATTTGAGTTGCTGTTTACGAGAGAACTTTTGGCATTTGATGCAAGCCCTGACTTCCCTGCAGACATCAGTAAACAAAGTAGGCCAGTAATACCCAGCCCAGAGGATTTTGTGGGCTGTGGTCTTCCAAAAATGATGACCCCCACAGAGACTGCTATGAAAATCGAACATCACTTTCTGGGCTTGCAGCGGGTCTAGAAATCGTAGTAGTATCCCCAGAGGGTCTCTCCAATACAGAGCTCGGTCAATGAGACAATACCTGACCGATTTGAGCTTCAAATCTCTGGCCCTACTCTTTCCCATCCCGTCAGGGGGTTTTAATTCCTGCAGAAAGTATAAGATGTCCCTATACTAGGGACATGCTGCTAGTGGTATGGTGACCTGGGAATTACTGCTAGATGACTCAGCTTGCTCATTGATGCAGTTAATCCCCAGAGTCTTGAAATTGGATTCAGCCAGCAATCTGGCCAAACCTTGCCCCTTTATCAACTTGGTGGGCTTAATCTCTAGATCAAATTCCAGGATCTTGGCGATCCATTTACCCCTTCTCCCGTCTATGTCAGGCTGTATAAGAATGTCCTTCACAGAGGGTGAAGGGACATATGCAATGACCTTTGAGTGCAAGACATAGATCCTGAAAGCTTTGAGAGCTTTCACTAATGCATAGGCCTGCTTCTCCATGATCTCATACCTGAGTTCTGCATCTCTCAATGCCTTGCTAAAGAAGGAAATAGGCTTCTCTTGTCCTTGATCATTTTTCTGCAGTAAGACTGCTGCTACTATGTCAAAAAAAGCAAAATAAAATATCAGAAAATCTTTGAAATAATCAGGACTGATTAGCACAGGTGCCTCAGCCAATGCTTTCTTTATTTGATCGAAAGATTCCCTGGGTGCAGAGTTCCATCTTACTTCACTCCCCTTCTTGAGCATGGCAGTGATGTGTTTCACCAACTCAGCGAAATTTGAAACAAATCTCCTCAGAAAATTTATCCTTCCCAAAAATGCCTGAACCTCTTTTTTAGATCTGGGAAGGGGCAAGGCCTGAATTGCTTCTACCCTGTCGGGGTCAATCCTTACTCCCTCTGCTGATACTATATGACCTAACAATTTTCCCTCTTTCATAGCGAACAATGATTTCTTGGGGTTTAGAGATAAGCCATACCTCTGACACTTCTGGAAAACTCTTTTTAAGTGGCGGCAGTGCTCTTTGTCAGTCTTGGAGAAGACTGTGATGTCGTCCAGGTAAATCACCACAAACTTATCTTTTCCCCCAATGAAGGCTATGTCCATGGCTCACTGAAATGTGGCCCCTGCATTCATCAGTCCAAAAGGCATCTTGGCATACATGAATGTGCCCCAAGGGGTGGTGAAGGCTGTTTTTTCTCTGTCTTTAGGCATGACTGATATTTGATTGTATCCAGAGAAACCATCAATCATGGATATTCTAGATGAACCGATTACCCTCTGCAATATGTGTTCCATGTTGGGCAGGGGGTAATTGTCCTTCCTCGAGCTTCTGTTCAGGTTCCTGAAATCGACGCAGAGTCTGATTTCCCCACTCTTCTTTATTACCGGGACCAAATTAGCTATCCATTCGAAATATCTCAAGGGGACAATGATCTTGGCATCCAACAGCTTCTTCACTTCTTTCTCCATGACAGGTAGCAGCATGGGGTTTATTGGTCTCATCTTCTGCTTAAACGGCTTAGCATCCTCTTTCAGTGGGATTTTGTGCTCGATGACTGATGTGTCATATGTTTTGAGGTCTTCGTAGGTCCATGCAAACACATCAGCAAACTCCTTCAGCAACTCAATATATTCAACCCTCTGCTCCTCAGTCAAACTCCTTGACAGCTTGACCAATTTAGGCTCCTCAAGTGTGCCTATGTTGCATTCAGCTGTGTCACCATCATCACCTGGAACTTTACCCCTCACCGCCACATCATTCCCATTGAACAATCTTTCTAACGGGATCAGTCCTTTCGGAATGTGATTGCTCGGTAGCTGAATGATCCGGTGATCAACAATTTTATTCACAAATTCCTCGGGGTGATGGTCAAACTCTCCTCCATTGTCAGGATCCTCATCTATGTGCAATGCAGAAAAGTTATCAACGGATTGAAGAAACTTTTCAATCTCCTCATCATCCTCAAATACCTTCCAATGTTTGATATTGTCTGGTACAGATGGTCTATATTTTATTTCAACATCAGAGTCTACAGTGGGTGACGCAGGAACCTCGAGCATACTAGCTGTGAAAGATAAGAGGTCGGCTAGAGTATTCTCTTCCCTCGGAATGTGGGAAATATTAAAATCCAGGAATAAATTATCAACCAGATCCCATACCTCGTTCCTGTAATTCCAGAGTCGAGGATTCTTAGTCTGATACACATTTTTGATCTGTTGGACAATCAGTTCTGCATCACCAAACACAGCCATATCCTTGATTCCCATTTCTTTTGCAACTCTTAATACTAGAACCAGAGCTTCATATTCCGCCACATTGTTGGTGACTTCGAATTCCAGCCTGTATGACAGAGAGATGGTCTCATGACAAGGTGATATAAATATCACTCTAGCACCTACACCCATACTGGAGGAAGCTCCATCAAAGAACATCTTCCAAACAGAGGAAGTTGGAGGGGAGGTCTCCTGATTAAGGATGGGCTGCTTTCTGATCTGCAAAGAGGCTTCAGGGGTGTGGGTGAGCTGTAGTAAACTAGAGCCTAAATCGGTGTCCAAGGCATAGATGGGATGATTGGTAGGGTTGGCCTCGTCACTGACAATGTAGGCTAGCTGGGCTTCTCTGTATAATCTCCTATGTTCCCCTCCAAAGACTGGAATGGTGGCATATGTGAGATCCATATGTAACGTCCCTCCAAGTCTCTTGATCCAAGACCTTGACAACAACATGCCAAACTTGGGGGGAACATCAACTACCACAATATCCATGATCATACTCTTTATGGGCAGCTGAAACAAAGAGACTACTAGGTCCTTAATCACTCCCAAACACTGGACCCTCCTGGAGTCGAAAGAATAGAGGTCATGATAGGCTCGGGTGACTTCCAATCCTAATTCTTCCATGACGGCTTTGGGCATGAGGTTGTGGGAAGCCCCTGAATCCATAAGGCAATTATGCAGTACCTTGTCATGTATGTTCAGGGAGGTGTAGAAGGGAGGGGATGAATCATCTCTGTCTTCTACCATGGGACCTAGGACAACTGCAGGCCTTTCATCTTGGAGGTTTATGGAGTCTGTGAGAGGATATGAGGCTTCAGATTTCAGCAGTTCAGAGAAGCATTTTTTGAATTCCCCATGTTTGATTAGCTCGGTGAGGGGCATGGGGATCCTGATCTTTTGAATCTCATGTTCGAAATTGAAAGAAGACATAGGCTTTGGGATTTCTCTAATTTCAGGAACATGATTATGGACAATGGGGGAGAGAGGTTGGGCCTTCTTACCTCTGTCTTCTACTTCATTAGCAGGTTTCTCTGTTCTATTGGATGGCTCAGGAACGTTAGGTGTTGCTTCCCTTTTGTCAGAGCTCAAGTTGTACCTGCCTCGGCTGCCGCTAGCTTTGTCTCCTTTTCTCAATTCGTTCAGCTAACCATCCATGAGAGACTCTTCATATGCTGATTGGGTCAGATGAGGGAAAGGGGGAGTGACTTCTACACTGTGGATTTTAGGCTCAGGTTCTTCTGCTTCCCCTTCTTCTTCATCAGCCATAAAATTGTTCTGGAAGGGAGCTTGAATCCTTTGGTCGTCTCTGTCTCTTTCCTTCTCTCTGTGCATAGTTGGAGGAGATAAATTATTTGGCCTTCTGAAACCTCCTTTATTTTCGATGTTCTGAGGGCCCTTGTACATTTGCTTCCTTTCCACCTTTAATCTCTCCACCTCTTCTTTAAGGAGGTTCATGACTCGGGTCAGCTCATTTACTTGAGAGTGGGGCAATGATGGGCCGGAAGTTGAGGCTTCCGATTTTTCCCTTTTTCTGTGTGTGTCAGCCTGGCTTCTCAATCTGTCAGCTGCCAGTATGTTGGATTCCACTTCTATAGCTGCATCTTGCATCTGAGCTAAAGAGGTGGCTCTTCTTTCTCTTAACACGAGACAGAAATCAGGGTCAAATGCGCTAGCATAGGAAATTTGAGCAGAGGCCTCTGAGGGTTTAATCTCTGCAGGAATCTTGTTGTACATCTTATTAAATCTTTTGGAGTAATCTGAGACAGACTCCCCTTCCATATTCCTCAGAGACCCAAACTATGTCATGTAATACATATAATCTTTTCTGTCTCCCCACTGCCTCAGGAAAACGTTATCCAAGGCTTCAATGCCAGCAATAGATCCAGGGGCCAGTCCCCGGAACCATTTCCTCACCTCCCCATCAAGGCTCTGGACAAAGACTCTCATCCAGACATCTTCGCTCTCGATATTCAAGTTGTCTGCATAGCTGTAAAAGGAAGCTAGGTGCTCTTCAGCAGTTACATCTCCCTCACCACTGAACTTGGGCATGTATTTCAAATAGTCTCCACCAGGGAGAGGGTTTAGAGGCTGGGGTAGAATCAAAGGAGCATATCTGGTAGCAACTATGGAATCCATTCTTTTCGGAGGGGGATTAGCACCAGCCATAGGGATATTAGGTAGAGGAGAACTCAGAGGAGAAGGAGTATGAACGGGAGATGTCGGAACAAAGATTCTTGGAGGAGACAACGGAGAAAATAAAGAGAAAGCCAAGGGACCTGAGTGTGCAGACGCTTCTCTCTACGCAACAGTGATAACAAAAGGAGGGGTGGTGAAACCTTCAGAAGTTAGAGGTCTATGATGAGGCAAGACCTCAAGGGAGGAGGGAGTGACAAGGATTTCTCTTTCTGATACCAGACCAGGAGGAGAAAACTCGACAGGAACACTCCCGAAATTTAGAGAACGGGGGACTTCGGAAAAAGGACGAATAGGAAGCTGCGAATAAGAAAATGGAGTTCTCATAGAAGGGGAGGGCATATTACCTGTTTCATCGACGGAAAATTCTTTTGCAGATCTTTTTCCCTTCCTGCGCACTACTTCCGCATCAGCTTCTGGTGTAGCTAAAGGCAAGTGTGGGTTAGACCTTGTATGTCTGCCTCTCGAAGCCACAGTTGATAGTGTAGGTTCTCCTCAGTGGAGTCGTCACAATGGAGTCGCCAGGTGCATAGTAGCAATCTTCAAGTTCTAATATCTGATGCACCCTCAGAATCAGCTGATCTTTGTCGTTCAATCTCGAGGAAAATTTTCAACTTCATCCCCGGCAACGGCACCAGAAATGTTGGCGACGGAAGTCACTCTTGGATTGCTTGCAGAAGTAGAGCCCGACGCCCATCAGTTTAATGTCATGATTTGTTTTAAAGTGGTGATAAAATGGAGGAAACTCAGAATAGTATCGTGTCAACTCAGAAACTAGGCCGGGCATGCATGAACGAGTGAGGTCTTGATAAACTTCAAACAATGAGTTGCAAATAAAGGGTGAGTAGGTGGAAGACTTGCATGAGAAGAGTGCAAAGGTCTATCATAAACATCAGGTTCATCACAGACTGGAGAAGAAAGAATTCAAACACAAAATCCTTTGACATTCAAACACAGAAACCAGAGAATACAATAATGTCACAACAAATCCTTTATCATGACAAGATTGCAATAATCCACGTGAATCCTTCGACTATGAACTCTATGACATGAGATGAAACACAGATGGAAAAGAGGAACTGTTTTTCATAAACCAAGAAGTCTTAAACACAGATACATAACCCAGAAGCTAGAATGCTTATTGAAACTTTACAGTTGGGAGCTTAGCTCTACCATCGATAGATACAAAAATGGCGAAAATGCCTTCATATACTCAAAACAACAACAACAGCGAAATCAAGACACTGCATTGAAAGCTTTGCGTCTGCATGGATTTTGACAGTCAACATCTGAAAGATCATGCAACTTATGTCAGACGCAATCTTAATTCTTTGACAGTTCCAACGGCGAATCGACGTGCCTTAAATTCATGGCCGTGCTTTCCCATTAAGGCGGAGACGATGTCTAACCACCACCAACTGCTTCAATAACTGCAACATCAGGATTGAGGATGGCCTGGCCAAATCGGCACCTTCTGGACGTGGAGGGCCTCCCATGCAGCCACCTGGGATAACCGGCCGGCTCAAAGGATATGCGGGGAGGACAACGCGGAAGGTGGGGTACGGGAACGAAGTGATGAGGCCACGACAGCGGAGAGAGAGAGAGATTGCAAGGGGGACACATGGAAAAATGCGATAAGCGAAGGAGGTGGAGGAATAGATGTGATGGACACATTTGGGGGGAGGCTGACGCGGAGGGAGAGAGACATGTGGCAGATGGTGTGTGGATGATGAGAAAGAAGGAAGATCACGCGGACCATAGAGGAGAGGTAGATGGATGACACATGGCAGCAGGAGAACGGCGGTTGGAAGGTGATATGACGGGAGAAGGGCCCACGCGTGCTTAAACATAGAGCAGCTGAGGATGATGTGGATCACGTGGGTGCCGTTGATCCGAGTGCTAAGATCTCAGCCATTGGAAAGTTGCGAGTCTAATTCCAGACCCCCCTCCCTCCGCTTAAAGGTAGAAAGGCAGGGGGGTCCGGAATTGCCTTCATCGCCGTTGATCCGGGCGCGCTGATCTGGGCCGTCAATGAGGTGCGCCCCAGATTCTGGACCCCCCCCCGCTTAAAGGTAGAAAGGCGGTGGGGGGGGGGGGGG
>ML798076.1:20322-63512 GCA_009831015.1 Picea engelmannii
CGATCCAATAATCTGTCTATACAATGTGACATCAATCAATTTTGATGAAGTATCGACCAACAGCTTCAGCTTCGCTTCCATGGGTGTATTCATGGGCTTGCATTCCAACATGTCGAATATCTTCAGGATTTCGAATGCATACTTCCCTTGGTTAAAGAAGATCCTCTCTGGACTCTACCATACCTCAAGACCTAAGAAATAATGCATTAGGCCAAGGTCTTTCATTTCAAATTCTGAGGCAAGTCTCTTCTTACATTCAATGATGATCTTTTCTTCTCCAGTTAAGAATAAGTCATCCACATAGAGCAATAATATCATTGACTCATCGTTCATAACTTTGAAGTAGAGGTTAGAATCTCCTTTACTCTTGGTAAAGCTCAAGCTCGTCGGGAAACTGTCTATACGGCCATACCAAGCTTTGGGAGTTTGCTTCAATCTATATATGGCTTTCTTCGATTTGTAGACATGAGACTTCCTGTCTTCAACTTCAAATCCTTGAGGTTGCTCTATATACACTTACTCTTCAATGACACCATTTAGGAAGGTTGTCTTTACGTCCATCTGGTGCAACTTCCACTTCATCTTAGCTGCAAGGGCTATGATGGTTCTAATCGAAGTGTATCTGGCTACAAGAGCGAATGTCTCTTCATAGTCAATGTCTTCTCTCTGAGAAAAGCCATGAGGGACAAATCTTGTTTTATACTTCTCAATACTTCCATCATCAGCATGTTTATTTTGAAGAGCCATTTGGAGGATACCACGTCTTTGCTCTTCGGTCTGGGAACTATTTCCCATACTTCATTCTTTATTATGGATTGGTATTCCTCTGTCATAGCATCTGCCCATTCTTTCCTCTAAATGGCTTCTTCAACAGAGGTAGGCTCCTCCTCTAGGAGATCACACATCAAAGTCGTATAATGTAAGGTAGCTAGAGAGGTAGTGGGGGGGTCCAGAGGGCCCATAGTGATAATAGTGGAGGTCATTCAATGTAAGGTGAATTAGGTCCACTATATTATTAAATAAGGCCCACTATAGTAGTTAGATATAATAAATGGGTAATTAAATATAATAAATGTAAGAGGACTTCTTAGAAGGTTCTACTTCTAGAAGATTCCTTCTCTAGAATGTTCTTAGGTGATGGTAGCACTATATAAAGGGATTCAAGCAATGTAATGAGACATGAAGAGAAGTATTGTGTTTGGAGTGGTAGTTCAATATGAGGATTCCCCCTCGAAGAGGCAAGTGAACAAGAGAGGATCCCTTCCATAATATGATCCATTGTATGGTGTTGCCCTACCTAAAGGGTTTGGTAATAATAAAGTGTGGTTTCTTCTATCTTGTTTTGTGGATCTATTGTGTATTCAGTATTTGTGGTGATTATATTTGTAGATCTATTCATATTCTTAACAAGTGGTATCAGAGCACTTTCCTTGGGCAGACATTGTGGGCAAATATTTTTTATTTTTGCAGATTTTTTTTTTCGGAGAAAAAAAAAGAGGGCCGCGACATTCTTGAAGTTTTCGGTATATTTCTGTGCAACATTTGTAGAAAATGGCTGTATATCTGAGTTCCTCTCAGAAAACACCCAAGTTAAAAAAAAAAATCGTCCGAAACGGAGTTCGGGAAGTCAAGATATTGAAGTTTTAAAATCTGCAATTTTTTAGGGTTTTTTTTACGGACGACGACGCGATTTGTTTTTATTTTTGTAGCAGTTGGAGGTCGAATTTTCTCAAACAAATTACAGATCTGAGTTCTTCTCACAATTTCACCCAATTTCAAAAAAACAATCAGTCGAAACGGAGTCCGGGAAGTGAAGTTATGAACATTTTAACTTCAACAGTTTTTTAGGGTTTTTTCAGAAAAAACCGCGATTTTTTGTTGTAACTTATTGTTCTATTTTTTGGGGGTTTTTTCGTGAAGGCTGTGGGACCGAAGGGTTCATAGGGTGCTCAGATGACTATTTTTTCTCAAAACCTGAAAGAAATTCTTGAATCATTCAAAGCCCAATTGTTTCACACATTGGATGACAGATTGGATGCATTTGCACATGGCCTCACAGACAGCTTCAGAAACAGCCTCACAGACGACCTCAATGATAGTTTTCGTAGTATTCAAGATTCATTGAATAACATGCAAGAGAGATTTCTTATGCAGGGCCTCAAGGATGAATATAATCAAGAAATATATGCTTGATATGATTTTGAGGATGATTGTGATGATTGGTATATGGATAGTTGTCATTTCTGGGATGACAACCACTTCCATATTTTATTTGATGACTCCACTTCACCTTCTGTAGAGAAAATCAATGTCCCACATCAAGAGTTAGTTATCAGCATTCAGTCTGCATATTCTACAGTGGTATTATTCCTTCCAGATTTTGCTACGACCCTTTTCCACTATGTGGATGGATCTTCTTATTTGGATCCACATGATAGGTGTCAGTCTTTGAAACATCATTTAGATTTGGTTATTGAGTTCCAAAATCTTCCACGGGGAGTTCACATGAGCACTTGGACATGGGACCCAGACTTACAATGGTGGTTGGACTACTTCAGCATGGCGGATTTCCTTTCTACATGGGACCTTGGTTCTTCAGTCTTCTTCAGCATTATGGTCCACAATTATCCATGAGACCTTGGTAAATGGTTGTACATCAAGCGTTGAGGACAACGCTTTCATAAGGGGGATGGAATGTAAGGTAGCTAGAGAGGTAGTGGGGGGGTCCAGAGGGCCCATAGTAATAATAGTGGAGGTCATTCAATGTAAGGTGGATTAGGTCCACTATATTATTAAATAATGCCCACTATAGTAGTTAGATATAATAAATGAGTAATTATATATAATAAAGGTAAGAGGACTTCTTAGAAGGTTCTACTTCTAGAAGATTCCTCCTCTAGAATGTTCTTAGGTGATGGTAGCACTATATAAAGGGATTCAAACAATGTAATGAGACATGAAGAGAAGTATTGCGTTTGGAGTGGTAGTTCAATAGGAGGATGCCCCCTCGAAGAGGCAAGTGAACAGGAGAGAATCCCTTCCATAATAGGATCCATTGTATGGTGTTGCCCTACCTAAAGGGTTTGGTAATAATAAAGTGTGGTTTCTTCTATCTTGTTTTGTGGATCTATTGTGTATTCAGTATTTGTGGTGATTATATTTGTATATCTATTCATGTTCTTAACATATAACTGGAGAATGGCTTTGGTCTTTTCACCTATCTCGTGGTTCCTTCGGGAACACCATACTTCTCTCCATCTTGAATAAGATTTCTAGCCCAAGCTGGCTTTCTTTTATGGAGGATCGTCATCTGAGGTGGTTCTTGAAATTCTACTATATCATGATCTTCTGGAATTTCCTCATCAAAGAAAACTACTTCTTCCCTCACCGGTTCTGCAACATCAGGGGAAACTACGTCTTCCCTCACTGATTCTGCAACATCAGGGGAAGCTACGTCTTCCCTCACTGGTTCTGTAGTTCTGAGAACCTCCCTCACTGATTTTGCAATTCTGCAGATTACAGGTTCCTCTTCACGTACTTCTTCAAGCTGGCATCTTCTCGATTTCTTGAGTGTTGCATCTTCATCAAAGGTTACATCCATGTTGATCTCAATGTGGCGGTGACCTGGTATGTAAATTCTGAAGGCCTTGGATACCTCACAGTATCCCACAAATATTCCCTTCTTTCCTGAAGGTTCCAAGTTGTTTCTCTTCTCTTTCGAAATATGTATAAAAACTGGGCAGCCAAATATTTTGAGATGACTTACCTTTGGCTTCTTTCCGGTGAACATCTCTTCAGGGGTCTTGAACCCAAGTGCACTATGGGACAAACAATTTTGCACATATACGACTGTCATTGTTGCTTCTGTCCATAAGCACATAGAAAGATCTTGATCGTGGATCATGGTCTTCACATCTTCCATTATTGTTCTGTCCTTTCTTTCAGCTACACTGTTTTGTTGAGGATTATAGGGAGTATAGAGTTCCCTCTTGATCCCAACATCTTTGCAGAAGTTCACAAACTCTTTTGAGGTGTATTCTCCTCCATTATCTGACCTGAGTATCTTGATCTTTCTTTCAGAAATATTCTCTATCAAGGCTTTAAATTCCTTGAATTTGTAGAACACTTCATCTTTAGATTTCAAGAGATATACCCAGGTCTTATGAGAATAATCATCAATGAATGATACATAGTATACATACCCACTAATGGAGGACGATGGCATTGGGCCACACACATCTGAATGAATGAGTTCTAGGACTCCTTCTGCTTTGTTGTCTCTCTTCGAAAAAGGGTTCTTGATGTTCTTCCCTTGTGCACATCCATTGCACACGCCTTCATGGTCAACCTTGAGTTCTGGTAGACTTGTAACAACTTTGCATATGTATGGTAGTGCATTGTAGTTGATGTGAGCTAATCTTCTATGCCAAAGTTCGCATGAGTTTTCAATGGCGTGGGTCATGGAGCCTTTGAGTGACCCTTTAACTTATACAAGCCATTTTCTTCACTTCCAATGATGATTGCTTCATTTATGGTTTCTCCATTAGTACGTTGCCTTTTGCAACCTTCACCATAGCTTCCTCAGGGTATTACCTGTGACCTGGAACAAGGTCAACAAAACAACAAGAAATAATAATATCCTTTTGATAATAGTAGATAAAGCAATAGCACGAACAATCATTATAGTAGCTCCTTTAGAGCTATCACTTGTAACTTGTCTGAAGCAAAGATTAGAGTTAAGAGATACAATACAAAATGAGGTCAACACTCTCATAGTGTTGTGATCGAACATTCCTCTATGGCAACCTGGAACTAACACATAGGGTTTCTCCTAGAGGAGGTGTTAGTTGTATCAGGAAGTGATTACATTAAGCTTTTACCTCTATATGTTCTCATGCTATCAAGTATAATACTTTACAAAGACTGTTATCTCAACTATAGTCATCAAATTGTCATGTGTACCTCTGAATCTTATCAACATAATTAATCAAACCTGGAGCCTTGTCCTCAAGAATGAGTTCTTGCTTTTCTTCCAAGTCTCCTTCACTCGAGTGACGAGTGCTTTCTTCAACTTGTCTTTTGTACTAGGGAAATATGCTCTATTGACAAAAGGTTAAGTTAGAGAATAAACTCTATGATCTCTACTTTAATCCATCTAATAATTTGATCATAACTTTAGCATGCAACACTTGATCAAAATAATGTCATAACAAATAGATGTATATTAGGGTAATCACACCTGGGTTGAATCATTCCTCTTAAAGTGTTGGATCTTGAGATCCTTCTGGATCTATGGCAAGAGATCCCTTCTCCTGCAAATACTCTTTAAATTTTAACCATTTAAACATATATGAGTACATACCTCTGATAACATTTGCAGGTAGTGGCTCCATCTGGCAGCAACAATAATGATTACCAATTCTTAAAAATTTCAAGGGTGACTGCAACTGGTACTACGACTGCAATTGCAACTGATACTGCAACTGGTTCTGAGACTGCAACTGCAACTTAGGGTTTTATGAGGAATCTCTAATTTTTCAAACTTCGAATTTTGAAATTCTGATCCAGGGGATAGATGCACTGAGCTGAGGCGAGTAAGATGGTGTAGTCAGATTTCTGAAAATCCAACTTTTACCCCCTCAAACTTGACCTGCGGATTTCTGGACTGGTGCTTCTGGTTTTCTGGTACTTCTGGTACTGTTTTTTTTGTTTTCTGGTACTTTGTGAAAACTAGGGTTTCACTTTCCAGGAGATCCACCCACTGAAAAGGTGTGATGAAGGTGCCAAAATGATCTTTGGGGGAGGGCACACTTTTCTAGATGGTTTTAGGGCTAAAAAGCTTCACCATCAAAAATCCCTAATTTGCATGTACGACAACAGTGATGTTTTTCTCTTGCGAAAGATGCTCTCTTCATCTTGGCTTTGATACCATGTTAATGTTTAAGCCATTACTATAGTTCCTTGCATTTCAATAGATAACAACAACATAAGACATGATCACTGAGAAATACACAATCACAAGAGACACAACATTTATCCTGGGAAACCCTCTAGGGGAAGAAAACCCAGCAAAAATTCCTTATTATAGATTGCCAATACAATGCCAAGAGATAACTCAAGCTGAAATAGAAAGTCCTCTCCAAAAGATGTGCCACTCTCTCTCTCTCTCTCTCTTCTCCAATTGGAAATCTGAAACTTGTCTCTCAATGAGCAAGTGAGTTGTGTGTCTAAGTGAGGCGTTGGCCTCTTTATTTATACAAGTCTGGCACGTGTGAAATGTCTCTTCACTGGCAGGGATGACTTCTCAAACTGCCTATTACAATTGTCTTTTGACCAATCCACAAAAGGGGATTTGGTTCTATTGCAATAATCGACATGATCCTCCACAATGGGGATTGATCCAATGAATAATATATCAAATAATAATAAGAATAGACTTTGTTGTTACATTATTTCAACAAAAACCAGTGCCAATTTCAGGGCCATGTGTTATCGCTAAGGTGTCCATTCAGAGGATAGAGACCTTGTTGGAGAAGAATAAAGTGTTGAGCATTTTAAAGGTATCTTGAACAAATTGTCTCCAAAGAAGTTTTGCATTGAAAAACTAGTTGCCTAACTCTAGAATTACTATATTAGACATATCGTAGGGTGTGATTTCATTGTTACTTGATAAGACAATGATGGGACCGACATTTTTATTTACATATGCCAAGTTATGTGTGCATTGTAGCAAGGGAATTCCCCAAATTTTCCCCTAGGATTCCCAACAGGAAGCCAATAGCCTTCATAAGCACCCTACTAAAGAAATCACTAGAGGGAATTTGAAGATATTGATATCATGCATGCTCAATTGAAAGAAATAATTGCACTTGAATGCCCAGATAAAGAGCAACTCTTAAAACCACAAATCCTTGGAAATATTACACGCATTGGAAAGTTATTTAGAATAAAAATTATTCATTTAAGCATTCAAGGATTGTTTAGAGAAAATGTAAAGATCATGTGCCAACTATTTTTATTGATAGGAGAACACCTTGAAGAGGTTGGTGAATTGACGAGGGGAAGATTATCCTTAGGGGAAATTTGAAGTCTAAAATGGGCCTAAGAGGAACACAATGAAATAATAGTTAAAATAATAAAACAAAAGTTATGAATTTGCAAAAGGAAAGAAATAAAACTACTTTTTTTAATCTTATTTTCAATTTATCTCTTTGTAGGCTTACTCAAATTTCAAGTGTAAGCACTTTGTTGGATGCTTAATTAATTTGTGCATCCAACAAGTATCCACTCTACATATTTTTGATAGACCTGGCCCATATTGAGATAAGCTAAAAATACATGAAAAAAATGTGTTTCCTTAAAAGAAACAAAAAATTTTCATATATTTCCAGTTTACCTCAATGTGGGTCTATCAAAAGTATGGATAGTGGATATACGTTCGATCTGGAATTTAATTATGTATCCAACGAGTTGCTACACTTGAAATTTGAGTAAAGCTATATGGAGTTAGGTCGAAAATAAGATTAAAAAAAATAGTTTTATTCATTTCCCTCAAAAAAATCTACCCTTATGGTTGACATCACCGTCGTGAATCTTATTAGTTCTTTTAAAGTAAATTTTCACTATACTTTTTTTATTCTTAGGCCCATTTTTTGCCTCAAAATTCCCCGAATGATTTTGATTCATACATGGCTTGTATAAAAATTGTTGGATCTCTAATTAGAGTCACAGAAAGAATTCATGGCGAGAGATGTGATCTAATTGAGGAAAAACAAATGGATTCTGATAAGAGAGGAGGTTAAGGTGAATATTATCAATTATATGCATACAAAAATTGAGAGGAAGCTTGGCTTAATGCATGACAACACAAATTCAAATCAGTACCCTAAGAGGTGTTATGCAAAGTGTTACCCCTTATTTTCACATGATTGGTAAATGCATATTTTAGGGGTAACCTAGAAGGGTGCTATAGTCTATAGATACACACTTATTATTTCTTGAGAGAAGTCCTTCATGTGATGATCTTCCATAATTATTCTCTTGGTTGATGGGATGATTCTATCCTTCAAAAGGTTGGGATTTTGGTGGAGGCTGCTTTAGTGGTGCATATTTTCTTCATCATGGAGATCACATGGTTACATCCTAGTCACTTTCACTTGTGTTGCATGGTTAAATCACGAGTTTCCTCTAATGTGGTGATGTACTTACGTAGTGTTCCATGCCATTGCCATCATTTCGCCTAGGCAAATTGTTATTTACAAGCATTTTGTCACTTTTGACTTGGTAAAATCCACTCCACACATATGTTTTCACCACTTTCCACCATTTTTCCTTGGTGATTTGTGTATCACAACACATTTTAACCTTTTCACCGAAGTAAAACTTACATTCATACCCACATTCCACTTCATTCCATCTCCTAGGAGGCACATGGTACTTTTTCCCTATAATTCCCTAAGTTATAAACCTTATTAACCTCTTAAATCTCAAATTTCCACTATTTCTAGAGTGAACACACCACGCTAGTTCAAGATATTGATTTAAATCCTCAACCTTAGGTTGAGTGCCTAACTATTGATCTATTAGCACTTTATTGTTCTAATTATTCATTGAGGCATTTTCCCTAAGTTTCATTTTCTAAATGATCACTAGGAGTTGTAACTTAAAGTCCATGTGGTACACATGAGACTAGGTGCCCCCCCTTTGGCATTTGTTGAGGTGATACACTCAAAGAAGTTAGTTCTCCCTCATCTCAATGTAGCCTTGTTTACACATGTCAAACCTCATTCATGCTACATCCTTATTTATTAGCATGAGGTTTGAGGAGTTAGTTGAGCCTTGAGTTGACTAGGGAAGACTATTTCCCCATGCACCCTAGGGTTTTAACCTTCCACATCATCCATCCACATTATCCACTCATGTGAAAATCCCTAGTTGGTGCACTCCACTATGAGGACATAACCAATTTTTACATAATCTTGTTCACACCTTCCACCCATGTGAAGTGACTAGTGAGGGTTTGACTTGGTCAAAGGGCACCCATTTGCACACATTTTGAGGAGATCACATGGACTTGATGTAGACCTAATTGCACAAGTGTTACAGGCACCCCTTTTAAGGTGATAAATTCAAGGTTGACTTGGGAAAAGTGGACATAATTTCACATTCTTTAAGGGCACACTCCTTTCTCTTCAAGGGTGTTGATGAAAAGGAATGACCTTATCCTAATACAAACATTTTCAATTTTTTCCTGGCTAGAGAAAAATAGTTGGGATTATCACCCCGTGTTTATAGCCTCTTTTACAAAATTTCAATTAATTCTCAAGATATATGTCCTTGGAATTAATTCTATATTTTATAATTGTAGTATGTGAAAGAAAAGGAAAATATTTATGACAAAACATTTTTTATTCTTTTTTGAATAACTTTAGAAATGAAAAAAAAAATATGTTATAAGATTACACAGAAACTCAAATGAGATTTCAAAACCATCCAAATATTTTATTTATTCAAATTTGAAATACAACCAACAACATTCTTCATACCCAAAAGGTAAGGACCATAATGAGACTTAGTATTCAAAGATGATATATTACATCATACAAAGACTACTGGTATCTTTAAGTGAAACCAAGACTGAAACAAAGCTAAAATGACATGCCACAAATATCACTTCCTTGACTATGGACAAAATCCTTAATCAATGCTAAAAACTAATCCATAAATCTAATAACAACCCATAGAATATCAGAGACATATGATCAACCTTGTGAAATATATCAGCAAATCAATACTTCTTGGTTCTCCTTATTGCCACCTTCAGTTTGATCCTGCTATCAACAAGAATTTATTAGCACTTATGTATCTCAGAGATGAATGTAGTAAAGTAATCCCACTTAAGAAGCAAGAGCACACCTTATCAGAGTAGTTCTCTCTATCACTCTCCCTTTTTGCTTGTCTCTTGAAATGTTCTTTTATTTCTCTAAAAAGTAGTTTGAGAAGTTCAACTACTTTTAGTTAAATCGTTAACTAATTTTAGTTAAATGGGACAACTCATAATTTGGATAATAATAATATTTAATAATAAGGATAAAATAAATACTAACTAATGGGTGGGGACCCCCTAATGACCTTTTGAACTTTTAACATATCCCCCTTGTTTCTCCTTAAAAAAAATAAACATAAATTAAAGTCATCCAACATCCATCTAATTATCAACATAGTGTTACGAGGAATAACTCTCTATGGTGTGGGGTAGGACCACAATAGACAAAGCGACACTCAAAAATCAAGTCTAATCTCAAGTATGCTAGAAAAATGGAAATGCCAACAAAAGAAAGGCTATAAGCCTACCTCTTTTGGACGTCCGTAGGAGACCATCGTTGAGCTCTCAATCCAATGCTTGATACCTACAACTTGTCCTCAACATTCAAGATACACAAGCATATGGAAAATATATGAAATATTATCATATAAAATAGCATAGTCCATCAACATGTACAACAAATTTACCCATGGAAAATAATACATATATTTGCAACATAGAATTGGACGAGAAAAGAGTGTTTCTATTAATATAGTCAACAGAAGTACATAGGTGACAACCTTCTGTATCGACACTTGATTGAATTGATAAACTAAGTCCCTCCACCTGAGCCTTCACCACTTCAATCCTTCATAAGGAAAGCTCATAAGTTTTAGGGGTAATTGGGTTCCTCCTTCAAAAAATAGGAAGAGCTTGGGGGATGAACATAAAGGAAGTCCAGACTTAAAGGACAAAGGGATGTAGACTTAATATGAGGCGAAATTTCTCTAGAGTGTGTTTGCTCTCTACTTTTTCTTTCTTTTTTCAAGGCTTGTATATGGCTCAATTTATAGCCTCCAAAGTGAATTGAAGGGTTGAATCAAAGCATTTCCAGCATATGAAAGGCTAAGGGTTATGGATCCCGTGACTTGGCATGGAAAACCCAAAATATTTTTAATTTTGAGCAAAAAACCTGATGTACGCGAGTTGTAATGGAACAACCTACATATACGCAAGTTGTCTAACCGTAGCCCAAGTATATGCACAAAAAAATGAATTTTTTAATTTGGATAGAGAAAAATGGGGGAATTGAGTCTACAGAGGGAAAGGGAGCAATCATGATGGCCAAAATCAAGACACAATGGAGTCTGGTCTCAAAATCAACTGAAGATATTTGTATACAATGAAGTACAATCTAATCTTCCATGATAACTGGAGTCATATAGGTATTGCTACGCTGAAAGGCAACAACAGGTATGAGATGTTGCTACTGTGAACTGGAGGTCTTCTACACTAGTCGTCGATGGTGCAGGTATACATCGTGTGAATAAAGGAGTTGAAGTCAAACACAATGAGATTTCGTCGATGGTGCAAGTATACATCGTGTGAATAAAGGATTTGAAGTCAAACACAATGAGATTTCGTTTGATTACCGATCATTGAGGTATACCATTAACAAACGCGAGACAACACACTGATGATGAAAGTAGGCGTCAAGGCATCGAGTACATTCAACAAGTGTGAATAAAGGTGTTGAGGTCGAACACTTGAGGAATCCATCGAGCATGAGATATTGATGTATTCCCAACTGTCAATGGCGATAGAACCTACAACCGATGACTGCAAGCCTCTAGGGACTCTTATGACTCTAGATCTCGATTCCAGAATAGATGAGCTGATTTCGATGGAATGAGATTCATTGAAAGGAGAGCATTAAGGTATCTCTCATCATCCATCACGAGGTACAAAGAAATACTTTGACAATTAGGAAGAAATCAGACAAACATGATATGCACGAACCAACAACCATGTGCGTCTCTCGCGTGCCCCAGATGTAAGTAGTACACGAAAAAGATCCTCTGAATAGCAGCCAATAATAAAAATTGTCAACAAAGGTGAAGAAACCATCAATAAGGTCTAATGGAATCCAAGAGACTGCATGAATCCCAATGTTTGAATATATTTCTTGTCGTCGAACACAAGGGAAACCACCTAGTCAGCGACCAATGAAGATATGTCATATGTTAGGTTCAAGGTCACCTACCAATGATGAAAGTAGGCCTAGGGTGCAAGGTAGGACAACTTCATGTGATTATGAGATTCACTTGTAAGGGGATGGTTGACACAAGTTTAGACTTCCTTTGAACCAGAGAATGATACAGATGGATAACTCAAGAAACATAGACTCAAGACTGAACATTGACAAAATTTTGTGACACAGGAGGCATCGACAAACTCTCCATAGGGACTGGAAGAATAACTAGTCGGAGGAGTAAAACTATGAGTAACGAGTTCAACGTTCTAAGGCCATACTGAACCCAAACCTTTGATGAATGGAATAAAAAAATTGTGCTATGTTCAAAGGTGACACGATTACTGCCGATGGGAGACAATACTCTTTTCCCGCCCTTCTTTTTTGGTTTTTTTTTGTTTTTTTTTTGTTTTTTTCATAGATGTGAAATAATGTTATGATACAAGAGAGGAAACGAGTGTCGTGAACAAGCCAACAATTTCCATGCAATGGAACATACCTATGCTCAATGCAAGGTAATACATGCGGGATATGGAAACTCAGGGGGATGTTTCCTCTAGGGGTAAGGGGTGTCGAGTTGCAAAGGATATATGAAAGGAATGAATTGGTGAATGTTGAGAAATGTTGGGGCAATGGGATTATAATGAGGAAGAGAGAGTTGGAATTAGGCTCAACAATGCGTGGAGGATAATGAAATGCAATTACAACTCGACATTAGGAAGAAAATTCCAGTAGTGTTCTTTTTCATAAATTTAGTCCCCTAGGCCCGAAAAACCATAAAACAATACCAAGGAGAACTTTTCTAGCGAATGGTGACTATAGTATTCATTTTGGGTAATTAGTCTATTTGGTCCGGAAAATGGTTAAACTTATACTGAAATAGATGTCCTTTCAAATCCATTTAACGAGTGTGAAAGAGACAAGCTCACTCGACAATATTTTCGTTTTAAGGAGTTTGAAAAGAGCTTAACTAAGACTCTAGGATGTTGTTATGAGAAACATATAATGGAGGGATTCTCATAGGTAGTGGTCAGAATGAGATTGAGTAAGAAGAATGAAGTTCAAACACAATGTCATGGCAGGGATAAACATGACTCTCGAGCCTAATAGAAAACTTACAACATGGGCACCAAAATGAAAAGGGGGTCTAAGATAGGATGCCCATCGAAGGTAGGATCTACCACGTGAATTAAAACAATTTTAAACAACATAGAAGGTTCTGTGTCGCAATTCAATGGGGTTGATCCTAAGGATAAATGATACAAGAAATGAATAATGCAAAAATGTATGGAGGGGAAAATCTAACCTATATGCCAGTTTCGAGATCATGACCTGTTAAAATGGATCGAAATAAATAAACGTACCAAAGAAAATGTCTCTGAATTCTTGTATATAAGACCAAAACACTTACCCATAAGTTAATAAGTCCAATATAGAAACCTCTGATAAAAAATGTGTTAAGGGATACATAACATGAAAACAAGAAAAACTAAAAGTACAATATGTAGAAAGGACCGCACAGCCTTGTGGCTTATGCATATTAGTTCCCTAGGTAGATCTTGTTAGCACCTAAGCATGTAGGGGGGGTATTTTTCCTAATAGGCGACCCCCTTTGGCGAAAATATGGCAAGAAGTGGGGTAAAAACCCACTTACCCTAAGTTTGGGGCGCAAACGTGCGTTTCGTTAAGCAGCAGGCAAATCTAGGCGGCCAGAATATGCGCACCCAGATCTACGGTCAGGGTTGGATTCTGGAGCCCCCCTGCCATTCTACCTTTAAAGGGGAGGGGGGCTCCGGAATTAGTCGCGCATCTCTCAACGACCTGGATTGGGAAGCCCAGATCTACAGTCGAGGATTAATTCCAGACCCCCCATCCGTTCTACCTTTAATAGAGGGGGGGTTCAGAATGGGTGGTTTCATGTGGGCCCTCCTAAAAGCCCCTTATCACATCTTCGACTCCCTCTGCTTACCACCTTCCGCCATGTGTCTTCCACTCAGTGCCATTCTGGCCTACCTTTTTCCCATTTCCTCACTCCCACCTGTCATCCCCTACCAGGTGTTCCTCCCCACATTCTTCCCTCGGTTGCTACATCCCCCCATTTCATATTCCTTTTCCCTTTATTCCTCCTCCTCCTACCATGTGCCTCTCTCTTTCTCCATGCCACTCCCACATGTGTCATGTCCCCACTCCCTGACCTGTCACATTGTGGCCTACCTGTCACCTTCTCATGGCACATCGCCTCATCATCTGGTGTCAAAGCCTCCGTTTCTTCGCCACCTGGTGCTTCCACCTCAGTACCTCTCGTCTCACCCTCACAGTGTTGACACCATCGCCCCCGTCAGACCCTCATCCACATCCGCCATATGAGTCCCCTCACAACAGTCCAATGAAGCAACAAAGGCCAAAGGGATACTACCATGTCCTGTAGATGCAGAGTTGACCAAGCCATGCTTGATCCCGAGAAAGAAGTTATTGAGGCAGTTGATGGTGGTTGAACATCGTCTCCTTCCATAAATAGAAGGCCGAGAAAGGAAAAAGCGTAGAGGCAAATTGTCAGTCTATCTTGAGAAGGATCGCATCTGACAGAAGACTGGATGGGCAGTCTACCCAATGTCTGCATGCATAGCTTGACAGAGAAGCTCCTCGATGTCAAGCATTGAACTCAGGATGTGATCGTGCCTTCAACGCCTGAGTCAGTTCCAAGTATATGTAGGCATTTTTTCCATTTTTGTAGGTATCGATGGTAGAGATAAGCTCCTGACTGTAAATCTTTAACAAAGCCTCTGGTTCTCTGGTTATACAATGATATTTTGAGATTTCTTGTTTAATGGCGGCCAACCTCCTCCTTTCCTTGTTCCTCTGAATCTGAAAGCCTGGGTATGGATGATCCAGTCGGGTGTTGTTGTAACTATATAATGCATGTTTGATTGTATTAGTTCCGCAATGTTTGAGGTTTACTTTGAAGTTTCTTTGGTATGAGAGGATCTCATATTTGAGACTTTTCCCCTTTCTTTTCTTTCACTCACTCACCACTATGCAAATTTACTGGCTCAAGTTGAATCAAGCCCTCACATGTCCTTGCTATTCCAACCCAGTTTTATGAGTGAGCGATATTGTTCTGAGTTTAATTCCATTTGATCACCCCCTTTATAAACAAATCATGACATAAACTGATGGGCCTCAAGCTTACTCCTACTGCAATCTAGTAGTGACTTTTGTAGCCAAAATTTCTGGCTCCGTTGCTGGGGACGAAGTTGAAAATTTTCCCTGGGATTGAATGACATCGAGCCTTTGATTCTGAAGGTGCATCAGGCATCATAGCCCTTGAAGATTGCTACTGTGCACTTGGTGACTCCATTGTGACGACTCCACTGGGGTGAACCTGCTGTGTTAATTGTGGCTTCCAAAGGTAGACACACGCGGTCCCATCCACAATTGCCTCTAGCTACGCCTGAAGCTGATCCAGAGGTGATTATCAGAAAAGGGAAGGCCTCTCAAGGATAAACTTCCACCGCTAAACCATGTAATTCACCATCTCCTTCTTTAGAAAATCCATTTTCTTCTTCTCAGCTTCCTAGCAGACCTGTTTCCGAAGTTTCCCGTTTCTTGAATTTTGGGAGTGTTCCTGCTGAGTTTTCCCCTCCTGGTCTAGGATTGGAGGGAGAAATCCTTGTCACTCCCCTCTCCCTTGAAGCTATACCTTGGCGTAGACCCTGGACCACATAATATTTCACCACCCCTCCTCTTGTTACTGTTGCTGCTACTACACATAGAGAAGCATCTGCTAACCTAAGCCCCTTAACCTTCTCTCTGAATCCCCCATTGTTTCCCCTTCCACCTGTTAGTGCATTCCCAGTATTCCATGTTCGAGCTCCTTCTCCTCCACCTAATATTCCTATGGAAGGAGCAAATCCCCCCATCACCAGAATGGAGGCTATAATAGCTACCAGGTATGCTCCCCTTTTGTTACCTTAGCCTCTCAACACCCTTCCAGCAGATGGCTACCTTAAGAAGCTACCCAAGTTTATAGGCGAAGGGGACATAGCTGTAGAAGAACACCTTGAATCCTTTTATAGTTTTACATATGATCATGTTATCATGCATGCAGACATATGGATGAGGATTTTCGTCCATAGCCTTGAAGGTGAGGCTAGAAAGTGGTTTAGGGCCCTACCTCCTGGATCGATTGATGGGATTGAGGCTTTGGATAATGCCTTTTTGAGACAATGGGGAGACAGAAAAGACTTCATGTATTACATGATAGAGTTTGGGTCCTTGAAGAGAAAGGAAGGAGAGTCTGTCTCTGACTTCTCCAAGAGATTCAACAAAATGTAAAATAAGATCCCCACTGAAATAAATCCCTCAGAAGCTTATGCTAAGATCACTTATGCTAGCGCTTTTGATCTTGATTTCTGCCTCTTGTTGAGGGAAAGGAGAGAAACTACTCTGGCTCACATGCAGGATGCAACCGTGGAAGTAGAGTCTAACATATTGGCTATTGACTGACTCAGGAATAAAGACGATAGAGACATATCCAGGAAGAGACCTGAAGCCTCCCCATCCAATTCCTCTCCCCTTCCCCTTCAGATGGACAAGGTAACTAAAATGCTAAAGTCACTTTCGGCTAGAATGGAAAGGTGGGAGTTAGAAGGGAAGCCCATGTACAAAAATCCCCAAAATACTGATAACAGAGGCTTCAGAAGGCCTAGTAACAATGTGCCACAGGCTTCGCCAAGGGAACAAAGGGGCAAATATAGAGAAGATCAAAAGATTCAAACTCCTCTCCAAAATAGTCTAGTTTCTCATGAGGAAGGAGAGGAGATAGATGAGCTCAGCCTTGAAATTCACTGCATTGAAGAAACTTCCCCTTTTCCCCATTTGACTCAATCTGCATATGAAGAATCCCTTATGAACATTCAAATCAATGAGTTAGCTAAAGAGGAAAAGGCCAGCAACACCACTAACAGATACCATCTCAGGTCAAAGAAGAAAGAAGGGATTTTTGATAGCCAGGATCAACCCCTCATAGCAGAAAGGCCTGCTAAACCTGCTACAATCACTACTAAAGAGAATAAAACTCATAATACTTCGCCAGCAGCCAAAGAACCTATCTCTAAGGTAAGGGAAGCTCCTAAGTCTCTTTCCTCCTTTAGTTTTGAGCATGAAATTCATAAGATTAGAATTCATGTACCCCTCTCAGAGCTAGTTAAAAATGAAGATTTCAAAAGGTCCCTCTCCAAACTGCTACAATCTGAGTCCCCCCAGCCTTCCTCAGACTCAGTAAATCTTCAATATGAAAAGCCAGTTGTCGTCCTAGGTCCCATGGTAGGAGACAGAGATGATTCATCCCCTCCCTTCTACACGTCCTTGAACATACATGATAAAGTGTTGCATAATTGCCTCATGGACTCAGGAGCTTCCCACAACTTTATGCCCAAAATAGTCATGGAAGAATTGGGACTAGAAGTGACAAAGGATTATCACTATTTGTACTCTTTTGATTCAAGGAGGGTGAAATGCCTCAGAGTCATCAAAGACTTGGCGGTCTCTTTATTTCAACTGCCAATGAAGAGTGTGGTCATGGACATTGTGGTAGCTGATGTTCTCCCCAAGTTCGACATGCTATTGTCAAGATCTTGGATTAGAAAACTTGGAGGAACATTACAGATGGATCTCACATATGCCACCATTCCAGTCTTTGGAGGGGAATACAGGAGGTTATACAGAGAAGCTCAGCTAGCCTATATTGTCAGTGACGAAGCAGACCCCACCAATCATCCTATCTTTGCACTTGATACTGATTTGGGGTCAAGTTTACTACAGATCACTGAGACTCCTGAAGCCCCTTTTCAAATTAGAAAGAAACCCATGCTTAATCATGAGATACCTCCTCCAACCACCCCTATTTGGAAAATGTTCTTCGACGGAGCTTCTTCTAGCAAAGGCACTGGCGCTTGAGTGGTTCTTGTGTTCCCTTGGCAGGAAACCATATCCCTGTCATACAAGCTGGAATTTGAAGCTACTAATAATGTGGCAGAATATGAAGCTCTTGTTCTGGGTTTAAGGGCTACAAAAGAAATGGGAATTGAGGAGGTAGAAGTGTTCGGAGATGCTGAGTTGATAACCCAACAAGTCAGGAATGCTTATCGGGATAAGCATCCTCGGCTCAAGAGTTACATAAATGAGGTGTGGGACCTGATTGATAATTTCTTCTCGGATTTCAACATTTCTTTTATTCCAAGAAAGGAAAATACCTTGGCCGATTCCTTAGCTGTCTCAGCTAGTTTGTTCAGGATCCCTCTGCTACCTAAGATCAAATATGGGGTCGAGATAAGATATAGGCCATCCATGCCGAACAACATCAAGCATTGGAAGGTATTCAAAGATGATCTTGAAATTGAAAAATTTCTTCAGTCCATCGACGAATTCTCCGCATTGCACATTGATCAGGATCCTGATCTCGAAAGTCACCCTCACCTTGAGGTATTTTTAAATAATATTGCTAATCACCATATTATTCATTTTCCTAGCAATCACATTCCGAAGGGATTAGTCCCTTTAGAAAGACTATTCAATGGGAATATGATGTGGCAGTAAAGGTTAGGGTTTCATATGGAACGCTAATACAGCTGAATGCAACATTGACACACAGGAGGAGCCTAAGTTTGTCAAGTTGTCATGCAGCCTGACCAAAGAACAGAGGGCTGAATATACTGAGTTATTAAGAGAATTTGTTGATGTGTTTGCATGGACATATGAAGACCTAAGACATATGACACATCTATCATTGAACACAAGATCCCATTGAAGGAAGAGGCTAAGCCATTTAGGAAGAAGCTAAGACAGATAAATCCCATGTTGTTTCCTATCATGGAGAGAGAAGTGAAGAAGCTGTTAGATGCCCAAATCATTGTCCCCTTGAGATATTCTGAGTGGGTAGCCAATTTGGTCCCAGTAAGGAAGAAAAGTGGAGAAATCAGATTCTGCGTCGATTTCAGGAACCTGAACAGGAGCTCAAAGAAAGACAACTATCCCTTGCCCAACACGGAACACATATTGTAGAGGGTAATTGGTGCATCTAACATATCCATGATTGATGGTTTTTCTGGCTATAATCAAATATCAGTCATGCCTGAGGACAGAGAAAAGACAACCTTCACCACTCCTTGGGGCACATTCATGTATGCCAAAATGCCTTTTGGATTAATGAATGCAGGAGCAAATTTTCAGCGAGCCATGGGCATAGCCTTCATTGGGGAGAAAGATCAGTTTGTGGTGATCTATCTGGATAACATCACAATCTTCGCTAGGTATGATAAAGAGCACCGTTGTCACTTGAGGAAAGTTTTCTTGAAGTGCCAGAGGTTTGGTCTATCCTTAAATCCCAAGAAATCTTTGTTTTCCATGAAGGAGGGGAAGTTGTTAGGCCATATAGTATCAATAGAGGGAGTGAGAAGTGATCCCAGCAGGGTAGAGGCAATTCAGACCCTGTCACTTCCTAGGTCTAGAAAGGAAGTTTAGACTTTTTTAGGGAAGATTAACTTTCTGAGGAGGTTCGTCTCAAATTTTGTTAAGGTGGTGAAACACATCACAACCATGCTCAGAAAGGGAAATGAAGTAAAATGGACTGCTAAACCCAGGGAATATTTTGTCCAAATAAAGAAGGCATTGACTGAGGCACTTGTGCTGATCAGTCCTTTATTCCAAGGATTTCCTAATTTTTTCTTTTGCTTCTTTTGATACAGTAGCAATGGTCTTATTGCAGAGAAATGAGGAGGTGTGAGAGTTACCCATTTCCTTCTTTAGCAAGGCATTAAGAGATGCAGAGATCAGGTATGAGATCATGTAGAAACATGTCTATGCCTTGGTGAAATCTCTTAAGGCTTTCAGAGTCTATGTTTTTCACTCAAGAGTGACTGCATATGTTCCTTCAGCCTTTGTGAAGGACATCCTTATACAACCTGACATAGATGGGAGAAGAGGTAAATGGATTGCCAAGATCTTGGAGTTTGACCTGGAGATAAAGCCCACCAAGTTGGTAAAAGGGCAGGGTTTAGCCAAGCTCCTGGTTGAATCCAATTGCAGGGTCTTGGGGGTTACCTTCATCAATGCTTGCTCAGAAAATCAGCAAGCTGAGTCATCCAACAAAAGCTCTCAGGGTGGCTTATCACTAGCAGAATGCACTTGGTACAAAGACATTTTGTACTTCCTGCAAGAGTTGAAGCCTCCTGATGGGATGGGTAAAATAAAGGCAAGATCTTTAAAGCTCAAGGCGGTCAGATATTGCCTCATTGACCAAGTATTGTACTAGAGAGACCCTCTAGGGGTGTTTCTAAGGTGTCTGAATCCACTGGAAGCCCATAAAGTTATGTTTGATTTCCATAGCAGCCTTTGTGGAGGTCATCACTTCTGGAAGACCGTTGCTCACAAAATTCTCAGGGCTGGGTACTATTGTCCCACCTTATTCACTGATGTCTGCAAAGAGGTCAGAGCTTGCATCAAATGCCAAATATTCCCAGGAAAGAAACAACTCAAATCTCTGCCTCTTAAGCCTGCAGTAGTTTCAACACCCTTTCAACAGTGGGGGTTGGACTTCATTGGAGAGATTCATCCTCCTTCAAGTGGCCAACACAGATGGATCCTGACTACAATAGACTATTTCACCAAGTGGATAGAAGCTTCCCCCACCAGGAGTGCTTCACACAAGGTAATTATCAACTTCCTGGAGGATATCATAGCCATATTTGGTTGTCCCAACAGAATTGTCACCGATAATGCTGCTTCTTTCAAGTCTGATCCTCTAATTAATTTCTGTGAGCAGTTCGAGATTTCACTAATTCACTCCACTCCCTATTATCCTCAAGGAAATGGATTGGCAGAATCTTCTAATAAAAGCCTAATCAATCTCATTAAAATATTATTGGAAGACAATAAGAGGGCTTGGGATTCAAAGCTCAAATTCGCTCTATGGGCCGATAGAGTGACAATGAAGAAATCCCTGGGCACCTCACCTTTTCAACTTGTTTATGGGACAGAGGCTGTTTTTCCCACTCAACTTGCTTTACCTGTAGCAAAATTCCTTCAAGGTCATGAAGGAGAGCCATACCATATGGTTAGAAGAATTCATAAAGTGGTGGAAGTACAACAGATCAGGGAGAAGGTAATGGACAAAGCTTACAGTCATCAACAGAAGATCAAGCAACCCTTTGACAGGAAGGTTAGGAAGAAGGAATTTGAGCTGGGAAATTTGGTGCTTAAGTGGGATGCACCCAGGCAGGATAGAGGAAAACACAACAAGTTTGATGCCCTCTGGATTGGGCCCTTCAAAATCTCTGAAGTATTCTCAAATAACACTTACAAGTTGCAGGATTTGGAGGGAAAATAAGTTTTTAATGGCTCAGTAAATGGGCATTTCCTGAAGAAATGTTTTTTCTGAGCCGTAAACGGCTCCTCTATTTTTGTAAATATTGTTTTATTTTTCTCTTCGGCTTAATAAATGACTCCATAGCCCAACAACAAGGCATTGGAACTACAGAATGAGTTCTTAGAGCATCACAGGGATGAAACTATCCCCCATGGAGCGTAATGTTAGCACCTAAGCATGTAGGGGGGTATTTTTCCTAATAGGCGGTCCCCTTTGGAGAAAATATGGCAAGAAGTGGGGTAAAAACCCACTTACCCTAAGTTTGGGGTGCAAACGCGCATTTCGTTAAGTGGTAGGCAAATCTGGGCTGCTAGAATCTGCGTGCCTAGATCTACGGTCAGGGTTGGATTCCAGAACCCCCCTGCCATTCTACCTTTAAAGCGGAGGGGGGGGTCCAGAATTAGTCGCGCATCTCTCAACAGCCTGGATTGGGAAGCCCAGATCTGCAGTCGAGGATTAATTTTGGACCCCCCCTCCCCCCCACTGTTCTACCTTTAATAGGGGGGGGGGTCCAGAATGGGTGGTTTCATGTGGGTCCTCCTAAAATCCCCTTGTCACATATCCGAATCCCTCCACTTACCGACTTCCCAAATGTGCTTTCCACTTAGCGCCATTCTGGCCTACCTTTTTCCCATTTCCTCGCTCCCACTTGTCATCCCCTGCTAGGTGTTCCTCCCTGCATTCTTCCCTCGGTTGCTACTTCCCCCCATGCCATATTCCTTTTCCCTTTATTCCTCCTCCTCTTGCCATGTGCCTCTCTCTTGCTCCACACCACTCCCACTTGTGTCGTGTCCCCACTCCCCAACTTGTCACATTGTGGCCTCCCTGTCATCTTCTCATGGAACATCGCCTCATCATCTGGTGTCACAGCCTCCGTTTCTTCGCCACCTGGTGCTTCCACCTCAACAGCTCTCGTCTCACCCTCATAGTGTTGATGCCATTGCCCCCGTCAGACCCTCATACACATCCGCCATATGAGTCCCCTCGCAGCAGTCCAACCAAGCAGCAAAGGCCAAAGGGAGACTGCCACGTCCTACAGATACAGAGTTGACCAAGCTGTACCTGATCCTATAAAAGTAGTTATTGAGGCAGTTGATAGTGGTTGAACGTCGTCTCCTTCCATAAATAGAATGTCGGGAATGGACAAAGTGTAGAGGCAGATTGTCAGTCTATCTTGACAAGGATCGCGTCTGACAGAAGACTACATGGGCAGTCTGCCCAACGTCCGCATGCACAACCTGATAGAGAAGCTCCTCGATGTCAAGCATTGAACTCATGATGTGATCGTGCCTTCAACACCCGAGTCAGTTCCAAGTATATATAGACATTTTTTCCATTTTTGTAGGTATCGATGGTAGAGTTAAGCTCCCGACTGTAAATCTTTAAAAAAGCCTCTGGTTCTCTGGTTATACAATGATATTTTGAGATTTCTTGTTTAATGGTTGCCAGCCTCCTCTTTTCCTTGTTCCTCTAAATCTGAAAGCCTGGGTATGGATGATCCAGTCAGGTGTTGTTGTAACTATATAATGCATGTTTGATTGTATTAGTTCCGCAACGTTTGAGTTTTACTTTGAAGTTTCTCTAGTCTGAGAGGATCTCATATCTGAGACTTTTCCCCTTTCTTTTCTTTCACTCACTCACCACTATGCAAACTTGCTGGCTCAAGTTGAATCAAGACCTCACATGTCCTTGCTGTTCCAACCCAGTTTTCTGAGTGAGCGATATTGTTCTGAGTTTACTTCCATTCGATCACCCCCTTTATAAACAAATTGCGACATAAACTGATGGGCCTCAGGATTACTCCTACTGCAATCTAGGAGTGACTTATGTAGACAACAAATCCCATTGCTAGGCTCATGCTAAGGGATTCTTTGGTAATCAACTTGTACATTTTTCAGTTCAGGAAGAGGTCGAAAATCTAAAACCATAGCTTCAAGGGTAGCCTCATCTGAAGGCAACTCAACATCCATGAAACTGAGGCTCGAAAAATAAAAAACAACAAGATCAGACTCAAGAGGGAACACTAGATTACTTGGGCCAATAGGGGGAAGCAAGGGATTCCATGCCCCCATCAGATAAAACACCTGATCAATTGTCGAGACCTTGTCTCGAAAAGGAAAACATAAGTGTAAAGGATCCTTCTCAGGAATGCACAAAGGGAAAACCTGAGGTAAAGTTCAAACAACAAGGTGATTATCAAATTAAAGTTGATCAATAGTGACAATGCTTCTGTCGAAAGCCAACAACTCACTGGTAGCTGACAGAAGCTTGGGAGAGCCCAAAGCTTGCCAAGCCATGGAGGATAAAATACTTTTAGAGGATCCTTCATCTACCATACATCGATGAATGCCTATTTTATTAACTCCAACCATTATTTGTAAGGGTGCAGACGAAGGAATGTGAGGATCTACAAGATCATTCCAATCAAAGGAAACCATCCTAGGACTTGGAGGGAGCGTATTCGGAGAGAGTGGAATGCCACCTTGTTCAGAAGGTATTGAAATGGAAATGCTAAGGACATGGTTGAAAAATGCATAACTCCTAGAAAGAAGAGTGGAATTGGCCAAAGATTGCATCGACGATGTCACTTCCTTGGACTTGTCACTCTCCAAGAGAAGAGTCAGATCGATCAAATATTGCATCGACATGACCACTTCCTCAACCGTTGGTTGGATATGATGCGAGACAACATGGTCAAGAGACGCATCACCCCCCAAAACAAGAGTGGTGTCGGTTGAAGATTGCATCGACACTACCGCTTCTTCAACAAAATATTGATTAGATTGTTGGGCAAACAAAGACGACTCAGAACTAGAAGGGCCATCAGATGAGGATCATGCTTCTCATACCACAAAAATAGCATGGAAAAAATGAGTTAGGTGATCTCCTTCGCAAAGTATACAAACAAACTTGGGCTTACGTCCTATACGTCTAGGCTTCTCAATCATATGAATGCCCCCAACATGACTTGCAGTGGCCAATGACATGCTCCCAGCATGACTTATAGAGGCTATTAGTTCATCTCCAACATGACTTGCAGAGGTTGTTGAGGAATCCCCAACATGACTAGTAGTGGTTGTTGATGTTTATCCAGTATGACTAATAGTGACTAGAGTTGAACCCACAACATGAATTGCAGCAGCTGGTTTCTTTCCCCCAACATGACTCACAGTGACTGGTTTCTTGTCTTCAACATGACTCGCAAAGGTTGTTGATGAACCCCCAACATGACTAGCGGAGGCTGGTTTCATGAAAGGTTGTGAAGGTATCATCCCAAATGGGAAAGATTGCGAAGACAACACGATATGATACAAATTACTCATGTGAGGATATATAATTCTCCCTGATGAAGGAATTTTGTGTGTGGGGTTTCCCATAGAAAATTGATTCCACCCGGATGTAATACCAGAGGTTAGAGAAGGATTTGGCATGAGAAAATCATTCGCGGGAAAAGGCATTGTGGATGATGGATAGATGAACACGATATATGAAGTAAAAACACCGCCCATATGTCCATTCCATCTATGGAAATTATAACTAGGATTGGGTTTAGAGGGAGGATTCCAACCCTCCATCGTAGGAAATAATTGAGGGATATGACCCCCACCAAACGGGAAAGGATTATCAGGAGGCGACGTGCCCCCCGACCCAAAACTAGCATTGATGTTGGGTGTTAGAAAGGAGGAAGAAATGTGCGAAGTCATATTCAACATACCAAAAGAAAAAGGATTAGAGGCCAAAGGCATTGACTGAGTACTATAACAAGGCATCCCCATGAAAAAGGTGCCTGGGATAGTGGATATCGATGATGATGAAGTCATATCACTCAAAAATATATAAGGATTCGTCCCCATGGACTGAGCTAAGCTCAAGAACTGGGTAGCACTAACTAAGGGAGTCACGGAGGCTCCACTAACCATAAGGAAGTTTGGAGTCGTATCGGTACTTAGAATGGGATGATCATGAGCCTTAGCGACGAACATGTACGTACCACGTTTAATAATTATACACCTTTAAGGATTTGGATTAGGTATCAGACCAAACTGTGGTAATTGATTCAAGAGTCGACAAGATTGGTGGGGAGGCTGGTCTCGCTCCACGATGACTCAAAATTCGTGATGCAAAGAAAAATCCTAAGGCCAACTAATATACAAAAAACACACTCTTAAATAAAACTAGAAGCTAAATGCACACAAACAAATGAGGATGGATGAAAAGGGACCTCCTGATTTAAAGAAGGTATGCCTCTCCCAGAAGGGGATGAGACTCCTGAACAACAGAGTGGAGTTAACAGAACCAGTTATAAGGACCCTTGTGGGATTCACAATGCGATCGATCAAACATCTCTGAAGAGAATATCCTCCATAAAGTCTGTGTGTTGTCGGATCCCTACCTGACTCAGGGTACATGCAGAATAACCCCTGCAAGAAACCTATGTGGATACCTAGATCAAGAAACTAAGGTCATCAAGGTATAACTAATGCTCGAGAAAGGATTCGTAGGTTAGGTCCACTATATGGGTAGGGTAGAAAAGTACGAAGCCTTGAAATCACCACCTCTCACAGAGGTAGAGGCACTAGTAAAATCCCCAGATACAAATAGAACTTTAGGAATATCTCTAATGCTAGGAAGGTATTAGAAGGCTATCTCTGCAACCAACTTCGCATGACCTTGTGCTTAAATTTGGTGTTAGTGGATCCTTTCTAGGACACCAATTATACAATGGGTTTTACCACTCCTGAATAGACACATATGTTGAATTTTGTAGCCTTGGAGAAGTTTGCTCACAAAATCCTATTCCAAGGATATAAATCCTAAACTTGTTTGTGTACCCTGAAAAACAAAATTGTTTCTAGTCAATTTTTATTATTTAGCGTTAATTTTAGTGGCTTCTACTTACTCAAGAGGTTCGATCGTGAAACTAATGGTGTTATGACTCAACATAAAAAAAACACATGTAAAAACACTACTAAGTACTAGTCTTGTTTTTCAAAAGAAATGGTATGCTTCTAAATGCTTTTCACAAGATGAAATCTCTTTCAATTTCAATGGAAATGCAATCTTTCCTAAAATGCCAAGACTAATGCAATTTGGATAAAAGTGTAAATGCTTCAAATAAAATGCAATTTTATTTATTTATTTTCAATATAGGAAAATGAAAATGCAAAAAACAAATTTTTTGTATTTTCAATATAAAGGAATGAAAATGAAAAATTGAACTAATAACCTCTTGGATAGACCATACTGCAAGCATGGGAAGATAAGCCAAGCATGACACCAAGAATCTACAACTCAGACCAAAATGCAAGGACTAAAAATGAGAAAAATGACAAGAAGCAAGTTTTCCAAAAAATTTAACAATAACACAACTTCCTATCACTCTGCAAGCACTCAACAGATAGGACAAAGACCCAAGAAGAATCAACAACACTTAGAACTCACCCAACAAACACCAAACTGATCCAAAAAATCTCAGAAGAATATGTACACGACTGTTCATGGAACATAAGCGTATGTATAAACCCTTTTTGTATTTTCAATATAAAGGAATGAAAATGAAAAATTGAACTAATAACCTCTTGGACATACCCTATTGCAAGAACAGGAAGACAAGCCAAGAAGGACACCAGGAAGCTACTACTCAGAACAAAATGCAAGGACTAAAAATGAGAAAAATCACAAGAAGCAAGTTTTCCAAAACATTTAACAATAGCACAACTTCCTATCACTCTGAAATCACTCAACATACAGGACGTAGACCCAAGAAGAATCAACAACACTCATAACTCACCCAACAAACACCAAACTGAGCCAAAAAAACTTAGAAGAATATGTATGTGATTGTTCATGGAACATAAGCGTATGTATGCACCCTAGACACATACATCCCGTGTATATACTCACCCTAGACACAGATAGTCTGCATATGTATGCACCCTAGACACAGACAGACCACATATGTATGCACCCTAGACACAGACAATTCACGTATGTGTAGACCCTAGGCACAGACAATCTGCATATGCATGTGTCTGTTCAGGGGAAAAAATGATTGGGTAAGGATTAAGCCAAGCAACTCATATATACAACAATGTACAGGCTGTTAAGCTACATGCGACATAGAAACTCATGAAAAAAGAGAGAAATAAAAGAGGAAAATCACCAACAAACCCCCAAAAGGAGAAATTACCTAGTGGAGTCATCAATTTTGTTATAAGGAATAACTCTCTATGGTTTGGGGTAGGACCACAATAGACAGAACGACACCCATAAATCAACTCTAATCTCAAGTATGCTAGACAAATGGAAATTCCAACAAAAGAAAGGGCATAATCCTACCTCTTTCGGACGTCCGTAGGAGACCATCATTGAGCTCTCGATCCAATGCTTGATACCTATAACTTGTCCTTAACATGCAAGATACACAAGCATATGGAAAATATATGAAATGTTATCATATAAACTAGCATAGTCCATCAACATGTACAACAAATTTACCCATGGAAAATAATACAGATATTTGCAATATATAATTGGACGAGAAAAGAGTATTTTTATTAATATAGTCAACATAGGTACATATGTGACAACCCTATGTATCGACACTTGACAAAACCGAGAAACTAAGTCCCTCCATTTGATCCTTCAACACTTCAATCCTCCACAAGGCAAGCTCATAAGTTTTAGGAGTAATCGGGTTCCTCTTTCACAAAATAGGGAGAGCTTGGGGGATGAACATAAAGTAAGTTCAGACTTAAAGGACAAAGGGATGTAGACTCAATATGAGAAAATTTTTCTCCATAATGTGTTTGCTCTCTACTTTTTCTCTCTTTTTTCAAGGCTTGTATATGGATCAATTTATAGCCTCCAAAGTGAATTGAAGGGTCAAATCAAAGCGTTTCCAGCATATGAAAGGCCAAGGGTTATGGATCCCGTGACTTGGCATGGAAAACCCAAAATATTTTTAATTTTGAGCACAAAACCTTATGTACACGGGTTGTAATGGAGAAACCTATGTATACACAAGTTGTCTAACTGTAGCCTGCGTATATGCACAAAAAATTGAATTTTTGACTTTGGAAAGAGGGAAAGGGAAGGCCACTAAAGCATGATGCATAGAGTGTGGAAAACATTTCTATAACACATAGCACATATCCCAATCAGCTCATAGAAATACTTATAAACATCCTTGGCGACTCACAAATAATAAACATATTTATATAAAATAAATATATCATATTTTTTTTAAGTCTGAGTTGTCATAAATATGTCAAAATAAATATACCATCAACTACCTAAAAAATAATACTACTGTGAAAATATCAAAAAATGATGAATAATCAACTTGTCCAAAGCATACCACTGTCTAGAAAATAATAACCAGAACTGACCTCAACAGTGAAACCATCATAATAATACTTAAAAATCAGAAGTCATGTTTTTTATGTGAGGCAGTCTGCCTCTGTTTACTTTCCTGTGGCTTCATGAATTCCAAACCTTCATTAAATGGTGCTTTAACTCTTGATGTTGATGCTTCCAGATGCATGTCCTCAAAAGAAATATGTTTACTTTCATTTTTTTGATTTTTGGCATGAGAAGTGACTGAATGTGAGGAAGTCGTTGGCTGATCATAATCGACAGACTGGGCATGTCGTTTTCCTTTGTTAGGCTCAAGCTCGTGAATTTGATATTTAAGCTTCTTTAATAGATGAGCATAATGGGCATGAGAAGATTTTGATGAAATATGTAGGGAAAATCACTTTGGAGGAGGTGGAGGCATTGTCAATGAAATTGTGGGCCATCCTTGGGCTTGATGTTGAGGAGGATTAATAATCTCATTCCAATCATCATTGGATGGAATATCAGGAGGTAATGAAACATGTGGTGGTACATGGATACTAGAAATTCTTGGAGGGGGGTATTTCAGGTGGAGGACTGGGTTGGAAGGCCTCTTGTACTGCTAAGTTCAAGAAATTAGTTTGTAGGAGCTGGTTAAAATGCTTAGAGTCAACATCAAAATGAATTGAGAAGCAGAGTCTTTTGTTACCCAAACAATCATTAGGCCTTCTCCCTCTTGCCCTATTTCCTCTGCCACCATTGTCTCTATTGAATAAATTCATCTAGAAGTGCAAAGAAGAGTTAGAGAATTCATACAATAGCCGATAAACATCAAATACCATTTGCATAACATAATTTAGAAATAGCTTTGTTGATAGAAAACAACGTACAAGAAATCAAGGACAAACACAGAGGATTAATCAAAATATCATTTATTCCTTTCGATCCTTCTTTATCACATAAGTAATTATCATTTAAGAACACGTGAAAATCAATGTATTTTGGGAATATGATGGGATTGTAATGTGTGAAAAGTGAAATAATGGTAAGGAAAGGTTATGGCACATGTTCAGAAACAATCTATTGTCAAACATCTGCAAAGTCTAGTTATTTGTTAACAATCTCTTCATAATTTCCCTATCCAAACTATATCCATCATTGTCCATCCTTAATTGTCAAAAACTATCCATGCATCAGGGGGATTTTTTTTTTGAATTAAAGTAAATATGGAATTGGGAGATGGGAATAACTTATGAAAAATGGAAATATGGAGGAATTGGCCCTGAGCAATAAAACTAAATTTGTCGAATATAATATGTCTGTAACATAATCTTTCAAAATCTGACCATAACTATATTCATATCTCCATTATAATATATTCTTGTGTCTAATATCAATATAAAGAAATATTTAATTTCATATCATAGGAGGAAAGATAAATGAACATTTGAAATGATATATGAATCTGAGAAAGAGGGAATAGCTTACGAAAAGTGATAACATGAGGGAATTGATCCTGTGTATAAGAAATAAAACATTGCAATCCTAAAAACAAATCTCATTTCTCTTTAATATTCAAGCTATGAGCGATGATATCTAACAGTTACAAAGATATGCCAATCTTAATTAAACCTTTCTTCAATAGTAATATTCAACGAATGCACATAAATTATATCACCAATGTATAATCATTTTCTCAATCATTGAGGATCAAAAATTGTTTATCATTAGTATCCAAGTAATGTTTCTCTTCCAACTTTTAGTAGACTGTTGGATAGAGTTCTTTAAAATTTAGGATTTGAAAAATATTCATTCTTCAATACTGATATGAACCATTTCCAAATAACTTATCTATATAAGATATTTAATATGGCCAAAGAAGGTGTTCAAATTTCTCACCAGTTTGAGTTTCCAACATATCATATATTACTTTCAAGAAAGTATCCATCCATATCCCAAAACAATCGATGCATATCAAACTAATCGTTTTCCATACACGACCATGGATCGAAACTAGATCAAGCTAATCTTTCATTATAACTTGAGGCTTATTACATCGTTTAAAGAGCATTAGGGTTTCCAAACTGGAGAAATTCCAAACTCTTCTTATAGGATCAAGACATATTATTTTATAGATAAGTATGGGAAACCCTAGGGTTTAGCAACGAAACATACTTCAACTTTTGTCATTGATCAAGCAGAGTGATAAGGTGATTTTAAATGCTTAAGCTCCAAACCAGAATGAACATTTCCATTTGCTATAAAAATAATTGAATCATGATCCAAGACAACATTTCCTAAACACAAGGGCGCAACCCAACATAGATATGAAAGCTCATAACCCTAACTCCAAGTAAAGGGTACTCCAATATGAAAAAGGATTCACTGAAGAAGAAAGTTACATATCAAGATGGCAAGATGATTTAATGGAAACTCATAATGAAAGGGAAAAGTCGAGGAGTGACTCCCTTTTCTTTTAAACAAAAGACAAAATTTTAGGTCGTTTCGTGATTAGACTAAGGTCGCATACCCAATTTTCACTATAAAAATAATGTCGAGGAAGAAAAACCTTGAAGACAATTTGAAAAACCCAACAATATTTTGATGGATACGAACCAAAGAACTAAACATGGGAGTATTCCAAGCATTTCAGTTTCACGAGGGAAAAATGATAGAACGAATTCATAGGTACGAAGCATGCACATTCACAGTAAAGCAAATATCCTAAATTATTATTGCAAAACAAATGACATGCATTTAATGGGTATAAGATACGACAACATATCTTCACTAACAACTTGTTTTTCTCTTGAAAAAATCGAGTTTTATTGTCAAAACAATCACGGTTAGGGGTCTAAAAGAACAATATTTCCATAGCTCAATTCCAAAACTAACAAAGTGAAAATGCCATAATGTTCAAGGTGGTAACCTCAATGAAAATTCTTTGTCCCATGAATTCAATGCATGGGATCTCACGTCTCCTCAACATTAACTCTTTTCCATATCATACTTCCATTAATCAACCACAATGAATAGAAATATATGTTGGACACACCGACTACACTGAGAGGGGGGGTGAACAGTGTAGGGATCTTTTCACAAAACTTCCCTTTAGACAAATCTCCTTAGTTAGCAATCATAATTTACTCATCACTTATTTTTGTCATTTATAATCAGTTAAATGTGAACATGCATCAACAACATATATCAGCTACATATATCATCAATAAATAATCACCACAAGGAACAAAAATAACACAAGATGTATGTACAATTTTATTTTTATTATGGACTACAATCCTTGGGTTATCAACAACAACTGAATAGAGTACAACTCTACAAGAGCACCATATCTATAATGCAAGACTCAACTTACACCCTCAACACCAACTAAGATGAGGCAACAATCCTCAATAGATATCAATCTGTCAACAGGTACGCGACCTATCGGTAGTGCAGTACGCGTATGTACGAGCTCTACCAGTAGTACAACTCGCATATGTATGCAGCCAGTCTGTACTACAACCTGCGTATCACTTTTGAGTTACTTAGGGTTTTCTCTTCAATATGAACTCAGATCCTCTGCAACCCTCAATCACATTCTCTTCTGTCTTTCACTGTCCAATCTGACCCATAACCAATCACAACACATGCAAGCTCTCCAACAACTTACTCATGCTTCTCAACCATACAATATGAATGCTACTCAATCATGTATAAGAAACCATTATACTATAGAAATCATATCAGTATTGAATCATAAGAGTGTTTCTCACTCCATCAACCAACACAAACCACATCACAACAACCATAACAAGAATGCCTTAAGAATTCACCACACAACAAGCAAGAGTATCCATCAAGACAACAATGTAACCATACCATAGTTTCTATGGCAGATCTGAGCCCATAGAATGCATATCTTGAACCTGCTTCAGTCTTTAAGAACCTGGCACCAACTCACACACAAGTATTCATGAATTTATCCACTATACGCACTCTGTCCTCATTCAGTCTGCGTATGTATGCGCTCTGTCTCATTGCAACCCATGTATACCTCAAAAACCAGGGTTTCTGAACTTCCACAACTTTTTTTATCATGATCTCAGACTTACTGAAACTTTGATGCATCCATGAGATCCTCCAAATCATCTCTCTCTCAGAGTAGATATTCAATACATGCTCAAGATATTCATTTCACAAGATACCCTTGCCTCTTATTTATACTCTCCAAGTAGCTTCCTTAGAAGCATCTTCTAGGTCACTTAACCCATTTTCCTCATTTTAGGGTTAACCACTTTCCATAATTAGAAATTTCTCCATTACTTTATTATTTAAATAATCCTCATTGACTTTGTCACCTCACTTTATCATTTAAATAATCTTCTTTGATTTTGTCACTTCACTTTATTATTTAAATAATCCTCCTTGTCTTTGTCACTTCACTTTATCATTTAAATAATAATTTCTTCTTTGCAAGCTCTTTGACTTATTTGACCTTTTGGGGCTTCAAGACAACATATGAAGGTCCTCCATGTTTGTAAGGCCATAAATCTTAAACCATGAGGATTTATGTGACATTCCACATACCACCGAAAATGGCATGACAAACACTATCCATCTAGGATAGTTTCACTGACAAATTCATTGATCTTCATCTCATTATCCCACAATTAAGAATGGGTTCTCCAATCATACTTCTAGGATAACTCAACCATAAAATGTATTCCCATGAGGGATTTCACCATAAGGGGACCACTTTGGAGTTCATCCATTTGTACTCCTTATCAACCATGATAAGGCAATAATGAGTCATCTTTAAATCAGCCCAACTTTGCATCATATATCAAAGAAACCACATCGATCCATCTTTATCTTTGCATCATGTATCAATGAAAACTCATTGATCCATCTTCATCTATGCATCATATCAATGACAACTCATTGATCCATATTCATCTATGCATCATATCAATGACTACGATTCCACTTGACATCAAACCATTCACATCAAGGACAATACATATTACATTAGTATGCTATGACAAAACATTGTTCATTTGACATCATCAATCAATCAATCCTTTGGCATCAATCAATCCTTTGGCATCAATCAATATCTTGACATCAATCAATCACTTGACATCAATCCTTTGACATCAATCAAGAAAACCCTTGGCATCAATGACAACATGATCCAACAATATAATCCATCATGCCATGTATTCAACAGTTCACGTGCTTTACATCCATGCCAAAAAAGTTTTAATAATGTTTGGAACGACGACCAATTCAACATCGTTCTGAATTAACCCACATTTATTGCCAACCAAATGATATGATGGTGTATATATATTGCAGTAAAGGTTTAAGGCAAAGTTAGAATGACAACAATATGCCATATGAAATCAAAACAATATACCATATGCATAATGTTGGAAAGAGCTTCCAACTATTAAACTTCATCATGCCACCTTTCAATATAGTAAATACATGATATATATGAGAGCCCGACACTATCATACAACATGTAATGTTGTGTTATGTCATTCAAGTACCATTTTTTTTTGGATTGTTGTGATATATCGACCAAAATTTTAAAGTAAAGACTACCATATCAATTTGAAATTGTGTACACTATGAGAACTTTAATATGGTACTCACCTTTTGAAAACATTGATTATTTGCACACATTTTGATAAGATAACCATGTATTTCTTTTCCATAGCATGGCAAACAATTATATGTTTCAACCACCATATATTGGAGAAACCCAAATGAATAATCAATTTGCAACAAGATACCTCCAATAACTGTAGTAAAATCAAGTGCTATCATTAACTCTTATAACAAGGGGATTGTCATTTTTCTTCCTTTTTCTAGGGGGTCCCACCTATAGTTAAGTATTTATAAATAATATATAATAATTTTTTTAAAAACAACGCCTTTCAATCATTTGCAGGCTTGGTGGCTTAGGGTGATTTTATGAGTCAACAAAGGGCACATGTATGATGAATATTTTATTGTTAAGGAGGTTTTTAAGTGTATATGAGGAACTCCTTCCTGGTGCACACTAGTGGAGGAAATATTTTATTGATTAAATCCAAGTCAAAGTGGACTAAATAAAAAGAAACAAGGGTGCATTAGTTCATGAAGGAATTTTATATTTTTTCTTGGTCGAAGGACTTCTAGAAGAAGCACTCAAGTAATATTATTATTTGGGGATATTTCTAGGAGAGCACCCTCATCATGGATGTTTACACTTAGCATTCATGCACACCTTTAGGAAATTCACCCTACCTATTTGACCAAGCATTTTATTAATATTTTGGAGGAAATTATTTCTTGGAGAGTTCTTGGCACATGAGGAGGACAAATGGAATCTAGATTTTGCCTTTGCATGAAGATGAAGATGGAGGAAGGAGAAATGTGGCACTACATTCATATGGAACATTATATATAAGTGTTTTCGATGGGAATTGGACCTAATTCTCTTACTTAGGTAATTGTAAATATTTATTATTTTTCCTTGGAGAAGTTCATAAGGAAATAATATTTTAATGTAGAGCAGTTAGAACTCAAATCTATATAAGGATTTTCTCACTTCATTTGCATCTTGGATTGCAACTTCTGATTAATGGGAGAACTTGTGATCATGCTATCTCCAAGAAAGGAATTGAAGGCACTTGTTATGTAAGTTATGTTATTGTATTTGTACGATCTTATATGTGTGGTGGAATTGTTCTAGGCGCATTTATAGTATGCTTGATATTGCAAGTTTGAGTAACAAAGTTAAAGCTAGGAGTATCTTGTCTTGAGGAGAGGATTTAAAGTTCTAGATATCCTTTTGTGAGTGAAATATTGTGCCTTGTCCAAGAGATAAGTATGTTTTTAATCCCTAGACCTCCCTTGATGAGTGAAGGCTTAAATGCTCCAACACTTAGTTTGGATTGTGGAACTCCTATTGTGAGGCATTTGCTTTTCTTACCTTGTTCTATCTTGATTTCTAACCCTTAGTAAAACACCCTTGTAAATTGAATCCATGACTCCATATCCCAAGTGACAAGGAACTAGATTTACCCTTCCATATTTCATGTTCAAACCCATTCATTTTTATCATTTCCTTTACCACATTGATGTTAAGCTCATTTTACTCCCTTTCTACACTATAAAAAGTGAGCCTAGAAACCATAGGAAAGTCCTTTGACTTAGGATTACCCTTTGTCTAAAGTGGAGAGGAGTGATGGTGAGGTGGCAATGACCATCTTCCTAATTACACATGTCTTCGTCTATGTGTTAGGACTTTTCATCTTTGGGTGTGAGATTGTGTGGTAACATTTTAGTACCATTTCTTGGGATAAAGTCCATTTCCCAAATCTTGTATATCAGCTACAATTAATGTACTTGAAGATCTTTCTCATATCGTGACTCCATTGAGGAAATAAGTCATTTTCCCTATTGCAGATTTGAAGACTTCTTATTTGCAGGTGAAATAAGCAACATTTGAAGGCATCGAGTTCACCTTGGTGGCTCCACAAGATTTCTACTTTGGTAAAGTATGAAGATGCATATTGAAGATTCTATTTTCAGATTTGATCTCTCATGTTGAAGAATTGTATGTAATGCAAAATGGATCGATGTGAGTTTCATGAAGTCTTTCCTTTCTTTTATCTAAAATAAATTGTAGGATATCCAAATGAATTCCCTCTAGAATGGGACGAAAATGTTCCAAAGTTTGATGTAGAATACTCTCATTCTATTTTACATATTGTATCATTCTTGAAATATGTCTCAAAACGTAATGTAATGCATGAGTATGTATTGATAAAACTATTTCTAATTTCTTTGGAGGGAGATCAAAAGGTTTGGGTCAAGCCTTGTACTAGTCCTAGGACAATTTCATCTTATTCATATTTCACCAAAGTTTTCTTCAAACATTGGGGTCCTTATTTGTGAAGATGGAGTAGCCCAAGATTTCAAGTCTGAAGACCAAGATCCACCTCTTGAAGATCAAGGCTATGAAGACTTTGAAGATCAAGAGTATGAAGTCCTAGAGCAAGATGCAAGTGAAGATGAAGAAGAATGCATATCCATTGAATATTAAGAAGTCATTGAAGATCCTTGTCATGAGCCAATCCATGAATATCAAGAGCATCAAGAGGTATTTCCTTCATCCACTTCATCAATTCATGAAGAAGAGGAGATGGTAAGACACATTTTTCTTCATATTTATGGCCTTGATGATACACATATTGAAGAATTTGAAGACTATCTATATTCATATTTATTTACTCCACACTAAATGAAAACATAGGCAACCAAAATTATGATCTAGAATTTCAGAATTTTATCATAATTTGGATGAAGGTTATTGGAAATTTATTGAAGATCCTAGTTATGATACATCTAGAGAAGGAAGTGCAGATTTTGAATCTTTTGGGTAGCCTAGTTTAATAAAATCAAATTTAGATAATCTTCATGAACATATTCATCAATATTCATAAATTTTTGTAGTCAATTTTCGACAAAGTTCACATGTAACACATTCATAAAATTTTCATATTTGTGAACAATTGTATTCTGAAAATTTTCAACCACCTCTATTATGATTTTCATATTCACAAAACCACTCCCTATGAAGAGTCATATGAAAATAAGAACCCAAGTTGATCAACCATACATCATGATATGAATGTGTTCTTGTATAAGCCATGTACACATCCCCTCCTTCTTTTGAAGAGGTCTTCCCTTCTATGGAAGGAACATTATCAAGTCCCTTCCCTTTGTCAACATTTTTATATATACATCCTTCTTATAATTCCCAACTTTGCCACAATTATAGCATTTCCTTAAAATTTTTCCTAGAGATTAGTTCCTCGGCTAAATACTAAAAGGAGATTGAATTCAACAAGAACAACTCAGAATTTGGGGAAGGGAAAGAAGACATATCTTCATTTTATTATCAAGAACAAAAATACAAATAAATATACCTAATTTTTCTTTTGGAATCATCTGTTAGAAATAGGGAAAAATAACATAAAAATATACTTTTAAAAATCTGTTAGCTAGATCAACAAGTACACAGTAGATCTAAATAAAAAAATTTGATAAGATATGCATAAGAAATACAGAGATCTAAAACACTACAATTAGATCTAAATGATAAAATATGCATACTAGTAGATTTGAACTTAAAAAATTATTTCTGAGTAAAGCAAGCTAATAGATCTGAGTACAATAATCAAAGACCTAAAAGAATAATTCTTTCTAAGCTAGCAAACTAGTAGATCTGAGCTTTAAACAAAATTATTCAAACTGAAATAAAAGCAACTGAAACTCGCCTCTGTAATATTACCTCTTGTGCAATGAAGGAAAGAGCTAGGCACACAAGTGAGATGTATCCCTCTGAGTTATGCTCAGATCTAGTCTTGGTCTCATAGATCAACCACTGAGGGTTAGATCTCAGTCATAGATAATAACAGAACGTTATGCCACATCAGAAAAACCCTAAAGGAAAGACAAGAACTCCAAACTGATATCATGATCAGTAAACCCTTGCCACACACATAGATCAACCAACTGAAGAAGGTGTGATAGCAAGTGTAAGGACAACCACGACCCACGAATATTCCATATTTGTATATTGAGTTAGACAACAGCCTTCAAAGGTGACAAACAACTATGTCACACATAGGAATAGAAGGGCCAACTGCTAGAAAGAGGGCATAACTATGGTAGGGTGTTCGACTTCATAGAATGGAGAAGATCTGAAGAGAGAGGGGTAGTTGATTACTTAGAATGAGCATATCTGAGTAGCAAGGGAGACCTGGAAGAAACATATAACTCAACAATGGAACAACCCTCAATGCATCCCCTAGGCAACCCTCAACACATCACCTAGATCATCTTCCAGCATAAATAATAAGGGGAGTTGAACTGAACAGTCAAAGGAGGCCGCAACACTTAGGAAAAATCTCAGAGAAATCTATCACTTAGAAGAGGAGAGTGAGAGTGAGTGTAATAGAAAGTGAGGGAGGGGTTCTATTTATATTTTTAGGCTAGGGCTTAGGGTGATAAATTAGTAATTAATATAATTACATATTATTTAATATAAATATTAAATTAATATGTCATATTAAACATTAATTAATATTTCTAGATTAATCATCACTAAGCCCTAAAACTAAAATACAAACTCCACTCATACCCAAACTAAAAAATCAAAGGGTGAAGATCAAACAAGGGGTTAGGAAAGGCAAAGGGGTTTTCTCAGTGGAAAAACATGTCCATATGATTCTCAAGGTGACCAATAAACTTTATCATCACTGCATAAGGGAGTATATCACACAATGTGGTCATGCCCATCTTCATAGTCTCTCCTAGGTCCTATGGACCATCCTTGGAGAGAGGAAGAGGATTACACACCAACACATCTTGGTATTACACCAAGATCTACCTGGTCAAGGACCAGGTTTCCTCAGAATACATATGAGGTGTTATCCACCAAGGTACAAGACCAAGGATCAACCCATGCTTTGGGCATGGGTACCCTGGAACACATCCAGGGGCCCTAGAAATATCTAGGGATTTATATCAACCACCAAGGAACACATCCAAGGATCAATCCAGGCTCAAGGCAAGGATTCCCTGGACCACATCCAAGGATCAATCTAGGTTCATGGCAAGGATTCCCTGGAACACATCCAAGGGCCCTAGAATACATCTAGGGTCTTTACTTCTTGGTCCCAGACCAATAACCCCAGTCATCTACTGGGTGCCCTCACAAGGGTATTTTTCCATGGCTCTAATTGCTTGGTCCTAGACCAAGAACCCCAGGAGTGCACTGGGGGCCCTAGTCTACAGCTAGGGTCTTATGCCATCCTACAGGAGAATGGGTCTTGTAGATGCATTAAATTCAACACTCCCTCTTAGCAGGAGAGGCATTCTCAGCAACACCAATCTTGTCTCGAAAGTACACAAAATTTTTCAAGGACATTGTCTTGGTCAAAATATTTTCCGTTTGTTCTGTTGTCAGAACATACTGAATACTGAGAATGTTCTTCTGCATCATGTCTCAAACATAGTGATATCTCATCTCAATGTGCTTCGACCTGTCGTGAAACACCGAATTCTCAGAGAGCTTTAGACAACTCTGGTTGTCACAGTGAATGACTGTGGGTTCTATCTCTTCACTGAACAAGTCTGAAAGTAGCATCCTAAGCCACACTGCTTCTCTTCTAGAAACACTTGCAACAATGTATTATGATTCTACAGTGCTATGGGCTATGGAGCCCTGTTTCCTGCTGGACCAGGAAATCATCGATGAACCCAAACTGAAGAAATATCTGAAAGTGCTCTTTCGATCCACTGTACTTCCCATCCAATTTGAATTTGTATATCCATGAAGCATTACACCTCCACTAGGAGTGTATCTGAGACGATAGGCTATAGTCCCCTGAACATATCTCAGAATATGTTTGACAACAACCATATGAATATGATTCGATTCACACATAAGATGGATGAGGGTAATCACTGCATGATAAATATCCGGTCTGGTGTGTATAAGATACATCAAGAACCTAATGAGGTCTTCTGGATATGAAATTGTAACTTCTTCAGTTTGTAAAAAATCAGTGTGGATATGGATTTACAGTCCAACATGCCAAGTCTGTGGAGCATATCAAATGAGTAATTTTCTCTTGTGAGAGAAACATCTCACCTAGTTTCTGCCACACCTCTAAGATCAACAAGTAATGTAAAAGACCCAAGTATTTCATTTCAATTTCTACTAAAGAGATCCCTCTTAGTTTGATCTTTCAAGAAAATTTCCTTTCCTGTAAGGAACGGATCATCCTAAGACAACAGGATGATTTTGTACAATCTTTATATAAATATTAGGATCTACAATACTCTTGGTGAATCCAAGACTCTGTAGAGAGACTGTCAATAATTTCATACCAAGATATCAGATGTTGTTATAATCTATGGGATTCTTTCCCATGGATAGCCTCTTACTTAACTTCACTGTTAAGAAAAAAATTAGTTTTAACATCTATATGGTGAAGTTTCCAAATTAAAAACTGTGACAAGAGAGATAAAGGTCATGTTTGGAGGTAAGGATATTTCCATAGATAATCCCTTCTTTCTGAGAGAAGTCACGAGTCACAAATTTAACCTCAATACAACCATCTGTTGTAAGCCATTTTGGAGGTTACTACTGATTTTCCACGAGGCCTTGGAACTACTGCCCATACATTATTCTTTAGAATTTATCCATATTCTTCTATCATAGAATCTTTCCACACTTGAATGTTTGGAGGCTTCTTCAAATGTGGAAGGTTCTGAATCAATCACAAGGTTAAATTTAGCTATAATGATGGAGTACTTATCTGGTTTCTTTCTTTCTCTGAAAGTGCCCTTAGGTGCTGAATGCTTTTCTGCTTCCTTTGGATTTTGTGGCACTAGGTTGGTTTTCTTTTAATAAGAAATTTATCTAAAGGAAACTCGATAGAATCCATTGACTCTACTAATCTTCCATCTTTGTTGTAGGTCACGCTCTAACTCATATGCAGGGACTTCTCCCTCTGAGTCTCATAAAATGTCTTCCTCCCTACATGTGTAAATTGGCTCCCTTTGAACCTATAAGATCCTATGAATATGATCTGGTGTCATATCTCTTCAAGATGTTCTTGGTTCCAATACCAAGTTTAATATGAAAAGATAATTCAAACTTCTTGAGCTCATGTGCCAATGATAATGGTTCAATTACAATCTAAGGATTCTCGATTAAAAGAGATATTTGTAGGGTTCCCAAATCGAGGAAAAAATACCCCAACAACTAAGATAATTTGATGGACTCCTGAACCAAGAAAAAATAACCCAAGGTTACATGTTTTCTTTCATATCAAGGATAATAGACCAACATATTGTTGAGTTTCCAAACCGGGGAGAAAAGAATCCAGTATGTGATGAGATCATGACTTCCTTAGTTATATAACCAAAACATACAAAAGAGATTCTGACAATATTTCCTTAAGATATTATTTCATTAAAAATGACAGGAAGGTAACATAGCTCTTCTTGCTATCTTCAATAATCACAATTTTAGTGAAAGAAATAAAAATGAAGCATACCTGAACTTACCTTGAACTTGCATTGCGATGATGACTCACATGTACTTTGCAGCCTGCTACCAACTGTAGCTATCTGAGACATCTTCTGTGTATACAAATATTTTTACATGTAAAAGTAATTTCATATCCTCAAGAGATCAACCCACTATCTATTATACCACTTGATGTTGTCTATGACTTGATGAAGTCATGCAAGCAAGAAATCCATTCAGAATAAGGACTGCTATTAAGGATTTCCAAATGTTGAGGCAAGGATAAGGACTTTGAAATGAATATCCATTCATTGTTCCAATGGAGTCTGATTCTCCACCTACTTAACTGAGTATGTGAAAACAATTTTAGTTTCCTTATCCTTAGTAATATCAACAGTAAATAAAGTGGATTAGTACAAGCAGTAAATTTATGACACGATCATTTTAGTACTGGATTTCAAAAAGAAAAAATGTATAGTAAAGAGGATTTGCATTTCCTCTCCAAATCCTCTTTTGTCAAAAACTTCCTGCAAAGAAGTTCAAGAATTTTGTCTTCTTGGAAATGAAGCTTATGATCTAGCACAAAGGGAAATAGTTGTAAGTACTAACTTAGTACATGAAGCTTAGGTAATACTGAAAAGTTGAAACAAAAAGTCACACATAATTCTTTTTAGGGTCGAGGTGCTCTAAGCATCTTAATTTAGGGACTTTAGGTTATTTGTCTGATAATTAGGACATAGATTCTGCTCATCATACAAAATTTTTGAGGTTCACCGAGAACTATTCAGAATTGAAAAAAAAACACCTTTTAAAGGGGAGGAGAATCTCCTACCAACATTGACAAAGACTTGAGAGTGCCAAACAATTACTCAAGAGTTGAGACAGATTATTGTCATCTTGAGAAAGTAGACCATGAGGGTTCCTATTGATTTACCAAGTCTATTAAGTCATGCGCTTATACATTTCTGAAATTTAGAAAAGTCATTTAAATGGATTCTAAAAACTTGTTTCAATAGTGATCTTGTGGCCTAGGAATAATGAATTCAAAACAAGGCCAATAACTCCATGTCAATGTTCTGTTGATGGGTGAAATTGATTGTCCGTCAACTGGAAGAGCGGGTCTGGTCCGGGGTTGTCTAAATAACCCGAGCCGTTTGGTGTAACTCGTTCTGACGGGTTTAATGGCTCCATTAACCAATCTAAGAATCCTAAAAGAAACAAATAAAAGAGAGAAATAACTAACTAATTACTAAAACACTATATA
>ML798076.1:77860-88681 GCA_009831015.1 Picea engelmannii
AAATAAACTTAATCATTCTGATATAGCTTGCTTACCCTTTCTGCTGATCTACTCTGCGTTCTTCACTGTCTTTGATCTGCTGCTCTGCTTTACTGTCCTCTGCAGCCCATTCTCAGCTTCTTCTCCTGTCATGCAGGTTCTCCTCTCCTTTTTTTTTTCACATGCAGAGCGCTCTCCCTCTCTTTCTTCCACACCTTTTTCTTCCATCTTGGTTCCAGCGCATTATATTGTTTTTCCACATGCAGAGGTTTTCCTTGCTTTTCTCAACTCCAACTGCAGTTTCCTTTTCTTTCATTCTTTCTTCTACTTTTCGCATGCCAACATTCTCCCTGATTTTCTGAACTGGCTCTTTGCATGCCTTCTCTACGCATGCCACCTCATGCACCGCTGTGTTCCTCCTGACTTAACTGCCAGTCTAATTTTAGACTGAAATTCCTTCCACCGTCCAGAGTGATTAGAGAAACCCAACTGGCGAAAACTTCTAGACTTGTCAAAGCATATGAAGGACACCCGCAAAAACTGGATTTAGCGATGTCAAGCTCCGTTGATTGTGCATTATTGCCATTTGATGCTGGCCACACCAATCGCGTTGTGAATGGAATCATTCGTGCTGTCTCTTAAAGAAAAACGATTGGTAACTTCTGCTGCTAGTCATGGTCATGGCTAAGGCATGCGTTTTATCAACAAAGATCCAACGCTATTTCAGCATAGTTTCCAGCACTGTGTTTCAGCCCAGCGTTGTGTTTCAGCATATGTAACATTACTGTGTTTCAGCTATTACAGCACTGCGTTTCAGCATAAGTTCCAGCTCTGTTTCAGCATTGTGTTTCTGCATCTGTGTTTCAACATCTGTGTTCCAACATCTGTGATTCAGCTTCTGTGTTCCAGCTCTATTTCAACACTGTGTTTCATCATCTGTGTACCAGTTTCTATGTTCCAGCATTTGTGTTCCAACACTTGTGTTTCAACATCTGTGTACCAGTATTTGTGTTCCAGCATCTGTGTTCTAGTTTCTATGTTCCAGCATTTGTGTTCCAGCACTTGTGTTTCAACATCTGTGTTCCAGCATTTGTGTTTCAGCATCTGTGATTCAGCTTCTGTGTTCCAGCTCTGTTTCAACACTGTGTTTCAACATCTGTGTACCAGTTTCTATGTTCCAGCATTTGTGTTCCAACACTTGTGTTTCAGCATCTGTATTCCAGCATTTGTGTTTCAGCATCTGTGTTCCAGCATTTGTGTTTCAACATCTGTGTTTCAGCTTCTGTTGTACGTGCTCCATAACCAACTGATTGCCATCAATTCCATCATCTCTTGTGCGTGCTCTATAACCAACTGTTTGCCATCAATTCCAGCATCTCTTGTGCGTGCTCCATAACCAATCGATTGCCATCAATGACAACCGTGACCGTCTGCGTCATCTCTGCTATAGCCATATTTCCAACAAGTGTAATTTTAGCTGATGTGTGATAAGTGGAATTATACCACCACTCAACAAGGTGCAACCATTAAAACCATTTATTTTGTTTGTCAGAGATAAAACAACGAAGATAGGTTTCTAAACATTTCTTTACAACTTCTGTTTGACCATATGTTTGAGGGTGGTAAGTTGAGATCATATTGAGAGAGGTTCGATCTATTTGAAAAGTTCTCTCCAAAAATTCCCTTTAAATTTGGCATCTCTATCACTGGTGATAACCTTAGGGAACCCATGTAGTTTGTAAATATTTTTATAGAATATTTCAGCTATTTTTTTTGCTGAATCTGTTTTTATTAGTCCAATAAATTGTGCATACTTGGTTAGTCTATCTACTGATACTACTATTTTATATTTTCTGTCGGATATGGGTAGTCCTTCAATGAAATCCATTGAAATTTCTTCCCATTTTTGGTTGGGAATGTGTAACGGGTGGAGTAACCTAGGGGTCGACACATTATCATTCTTTTTCCTTTGACAGAGATCACATTCTGCTAATTTTTTTTGAATATTTGCACTCATCCCTTTCCAAAAAAATGATCTTTGTGCATTATAGTATGTTTTGAAAAATTTGACATGACCTGCAGCTGGGAAATCATGAGATTATTGAAGAACCTTGGCTTTAAATCTTGAGTTGGTATTTAAGTAGATTCCTCCTATATACCACAAGATGTCGTTATTTCATTCGAACTTAGGGTATTGATTTAAATTGTTGATTATAGAGAAAGTCTCCAGGTTTTTTTCATACTCAGTTCAAATTTCATCCAACCATTCTGGAATGGCTATTGATATTACAAAAAATTGTGTTTCTTCATCTTTTTGTGATAGGGCATCAACGAAAATGTTGTGTATTCCTCTTTTATGTATAATTTCCATATCAAATGTGGAAATTTTCTCTATCCACTTTTGTTTTTTGATTGACAATGTTTTTTGTTGTAACAAGTACTAGAGACTGTTATGATCTGTGCGCATCAAGAACTTACTTCCCAATAGATATTGGCACCATTTTGTTAATGCATGCATGATGGCCAACATTTCCTTGTTGTAAGTTGATTGTAAGCATTCTATTTTATTTAGTTTACTTCTCTCAAAAGTGATTGGGTGCCCATCTTGCATCAATACTGCTCCAATTCCAAAACCTGATGCACCACACTCGATGATGAAAGGCTTGGAGAAGTCAGGTGTTTCTAATACCAGGGTTGTGGACATAATGTTACTCTACTTCCTCCTTTCCAAATGTACATTTATACATTTTGGCATATAATTTATTTTCCTCCAGAAGAGATAACACTTTTCCCAAATTCTTCATATGCTCTTCCCATGTTTTAATATACACTAAGATATCATCTAAGAAAACTAAGACATGTTTATTTAAGTATGGGTGAAATCATTCATTCATTGTCACTTGGAAAGTGGTGGGGGAATTAATTATCCCAAAAGACATCACCTTGAATTCGTAGTGTCCTTTGTGTGTCTGGAAGGCAGTCTTGGCTACATCTTCTAGTCTGACTCTAATATGATAGTACCCACATATTAAATCAAGTTTTGAAAAATATCTTTCTCCATGAAGTTCATCCAACATTTCATCAATAAATGGGATGGGAAATTTGTTTTTAATTGTTATTTTGTTTAGCTCTTGGTAATCTATGCATAATATGAAAGATCCATCTTTCTTTCGAACTAACACTACTGGAGCTGAATATGGACTTCTTATTTTCATGATGACACCACATTTTAATAGGTCCTGGACTAATATTTATATCTTTGTTTTGTGGTGATGAGGGTATCTATATGGTCTAACCCTGACTGGGCTTGATCCTGGTTTAACTTCAATTATATGTTCAATTCTTCTTTGAGGCAATAAATTCATGGGAAGGTATTGCAATACCTTCTTGTGTTTTTAATTAGATATTGGATGTCTAATGTTCTGGAGTCATCATGTTCTGATTCTTCTATTTCTATGTTGTGAAATTGGATGAAGTATGTGGTTGCTCATTTTTGGATCATTGTTTCCATTTGTTTTGATGACACAACCTGTGTTTGTGGAGGTTGAAAACCATATAATTTATAACGTTTCCCTTGCCACTTGAATTGGATGAAATGCTCCCGGTGATTGACTGAGTATGTGCCCAAGGTTTGTAGCCACTGGACTCATAAAGCCACATCTAATCCTCCTAGAGGGATGGTTTAGAGTTCTGATTCCAAATTGAAATATTGGATTTGGAGTTTCACCTTATGGCATTTTCCAACATTTCCAATTTTTTGGCCGTTTGTAACCATTGCTTTCATGTCTAGGACCAGATATACAAATAATTTTATTTTCCTTCTAATCTTGATATCGAGGAAATTGTGGGTACTTCTAGTGTCGATTAGTATGGTGACATTATCATTTTTGCTATGTCATTTTAATTTAAGAGTTTGTGGTTGGGTAATGTCTGTGATGGCTGTGAGTGATATTCTTGGTGTGTTGTCTTCTATGAGTTATGAAGTGTCATTTTGGAAATTTTCCATTTCTTCATTTATTTATTCTGATGAGTCTGTTTCATTGTCTTTTTTTGCTTCACAAATGTACAATGTTTTTGAGTTATCTTCGATCTAACACCTATGTCTTGGGCCCCATTTCTCTCCACATCGTTTACATTTTCCTTCTTTTATCCTTTGGGACTCTAAACTTCTTCTTCTATCTTCACACAGATTGGGTGGTATGTATTTTTCATTTCTTGTGGTCTGAGGTACACTCCTTCTTGAGAAAACCTCGCTGAATCTTGATTGGCATTCTAGTTTTTCTTCTACGGCTTTTGCCTTGCGTATTTCCATTTCTACCGTAGTGACCTCATGTAATCTTAACTTATCTTGGATATGTGGTTTGAGACCACTTATGTAAGACTGGAGTAATTGATCATCAGATAGTCCAAATACTCAGGTGGTGAGAGCTTCCCATTGATCCGTAAATTCATTTATGCTACCTTTTTGTTGTAATCTGGTGAGTTTTGAAAACAAATACTTTTTCGAGATGCCCTGGAATCTTTTAAAAAAATCATTTTTGAAAGAATTCCAATTATATGACTGAATTCTTGCTTTCCACCATAGATACCAACTGTATGCAGTTCCTTCAAGGTACATGGATGTGTATTTGACCTTCTCTTCGTTCGTTGTCATGTTGTATATGTGGAAATATTCTTCAGTTTTGTTAAACTATGCTACACATTGATTATCGCCTCTGTTGTATTTTTGGAGTTCTATTTTGGCTTTGGGTGGGTATAACATTAAGGGTTGGTATTTTGATGTAGGTTGGGGGTTTGGTATTGAATCATGGAAAAGTGGAGGTAGATTAGATGTGCTTGACTCTGATTAGTGGTGATTCTGATTTTTTATAAGGTTTAAGAGCTTAATATGTTGTTCTTCCTAATTTTGTGTTATAACGATTAGGTTTTTCTTCAAATCCTCTGTTATTTCTCTTTTCAGTTACCCAAGCCTTGTTGTAAGTTCATCCCAAGATCTTGAAAAATATCATCTTTAAGATCTTGTTTTAGATTGGTTATTCCTTGTCGTAGCTCAGACCCAACTTCCATGGTAATTTTTTCTTTAAGGTTAAGCATTAGATCTTTTTTGAGTGCCTCGTTGTTGAGCCTTATTTCTACTAGTAATTCACCGTGAGTTTTTTGTATTGAATTTTCGAGTGATTTTCTAATGCTTTTAAATTCCTGGTCTATTTTTTCCACTTGAGTTTTTAATTCCAACATCCTTTTGGTGTTTTGGGGAGAGTATTTTTCTGTAATTTTGACCTTGTTTGGAAGATCCCCTTTTAATTATTTTAAATAATTGTATGTAATTTAAGGAATATTATATATATATAATTATATTATATTATATAATTGATGTGTTTAATGGGGGGTATGACTTTTTAGAGTATGGGAGTGTTGAGATGATGGTGTGGGGGAGGCTACGGGGAGTGCGTGGAAGGATGTGTGTAGAGCTGTGGAGAGTGGAGGGTATGAGAGAGTGGAGAGGGGGTGGTAAGGGACTGGGGATGAGGGAGAAGGTGTGGTAGAATGGGGAGGGAGTGGAGGATGCAAAGGAGTGGAGAGAGGGTGAGGATAGGTCACGGGGGAGTGGGGAGAGGTCACGAGGGAGTGGGGAATGTATGTTGGGTTCAGATTGTGGGGATACATATTGTGGGGGAGAGTTATGGGGGGGTTGGAAGGGGTTGCGGGTGAGGGAGAAGGTGTGGGGAGTGTGGCAGACGAGGGTGTTATCGGATAAATCGGTAGGTGAAGACACTAAAATATCTCCCTAGATCCACCTGGATCTAGAAAAAAACGGGACAGGACACGAGTCTTTCCCTAAGTTGTAGTCATTGAATATACTGATAAGAAGGAATACGTAGCATACCTTTATATTGCTTCCTTAAGTCTCTGTTGTCCCCTCTTCACTTCAGAGCTCTTGTGAAGTCAGGTCCAAGACAACACAAACCAACCATAGTGAAAATAGAAAAGTATATTCAATGTCAACCTATGCATATGATCAAGGAGTTAGGCTATAAAATAAGAGTGATTTTATGGGAAAGGGACATGCCACTGTATTATATTAATTGAAAGTAGAAGATACAACCTGAACGCATTGATGTTGCAAGCTTCCTTTCAGTGAATCTTGGTTCCAACACACACACTTTCTCTGTACTTGCATGAAGAAGATCCAATTCCTCTTGATAGACCAAATGGAGTCTTCAAGCTTCTATCCAAGCAGGGTTCTTCACACAATTCTCTCACCAATTCTTCATTCAATCTTTCTTAACCTTTTCCATGAGAAACCTTTCAATATATAGGAGAAGGAGGGATGGTTACATGGATGAGGATGATCCCACCAAATATGAGAAGTCAGTAGGATGCCAACCATGTGAATTCCAACTCATTTTCTAGAAGATCCCCTTCTAGAACCTTCATGACCTCTTCTTCTTTCCAAGCTTAAAAACATGTTCACACCCTATCTATGGAGCAGATTGTGAATAGTTCGCACCCTAGGTGTGGGTGGCCTATGAGAATGAGGGATTATCACACCCTGTAACATAGGCAGCCTGTGAACTCATCTTAAAATTGTGTTTTTTGGAAGAATACAACAGTCATCTTTCTCAGGCAAAAAGTCCTTGTGGGAGCCTGAACACATCACTTGTAGAGACATCACCAGAGTGACCAAAATCATGTGTAACTGAATTCCCCCCAAAGTATGAGGCTGGAATCTGTGACAACCAAAATACTTTGTAAACTGCGTGTGTGTGTCAGAAACCAGGAGCGCACCTAATCAGAAACCTATAAACAATCAAGCATCTACAGAATATAATACCAGTTCTGAGATAGGAATTCCCATGCTCAAATCACAAATGAATGGAATGATGAACATAATTCATGGCCACCAATTATACACTGTGGATCCATGCCGTAAAAAATGCTACATAGCCACTAGGAATACACTATGGATCTATGTGAGAAGACTTGAATTAAGATGACATAGCCACATGACATACAAAGTGGATCTATGCACCAACACAAAGCATACATACTCCATCACAACTTGGATAAAAAAGATGAGACCCGGGGTCTTCAATCCCGTCACATGAAAGTATGAATCTAGCCATGCGATTACATGTGTTGAAGTCGAACATGGTAGAAACCACTTGATTACTGGTCATTGATGAAAACCGTTAGCAAGTGTGAGGGAAATCATCATTAATGTCAATGACTCCCAAGGTACCGAAGTACAATACGAATGAATGTGAATGAATGAGTTGAAGTTGAGCACTCGATGAAATCTCTCGATCAGGGATCAATGATGTGAAACCCCTATCGAAAGCGAAGAGACATGCCATTAAGGCATGCAGGTTCCAAGGTACTAAAAGATTTCTAAATCTCATTTCTAGATAATGAGTTGGAGTCGACGGAACAAGACTCGTCACAGGAGGGCCTTGATGTATCCCCCATCAATGACACAAAATAAGCAACATATTTTGAAGATGAGACAAAGTATGAATATGAGTCGAAATGGACACAGGGAAGGCTGACATAGTAAGAATGGACAACTGTAGATGGCTGATTCAATAGAGGGCTCGTGTGAACTTCTCTTGAACATATGAATGACATGACCAAAGAATTAGCAACATTGACTCAAAGACGACCCAAGATATGACCTTGTAGCAAGTCGAACGAGAGACAAATGGATTTCCCAACCCAGATTCAAATGACGAATAGGGGGTGTCACGTTCAAGAGCGATGCTTACTACCATTAATATGAATACGAAAACACATCGCTTTCCCAAAATTCCCCCCACCATTTCTGGCGAGTACCTCTTTATTTTTAAGCAAGCTTGAGGAGGATAACATATTCTTGTTGATGTAAGCTCATCCTTTGGATGAGTCCCTCAGAGTATATTTAATGAACCCTAAGAAGGAGTGGTTCAGTCCCATCACAGGTCTATTGATGTTTGTTTAACAAGTCCAAGGATAGAAAACTTGGGAGTTTTTCATTTTTTGAGAGTTTGAAAAACACTTAAAGAGAACTCTCCCAGTTCTTTTTTCGTAAATAAGTTCGACGAGACCAAAAAAGTGATAAACTATTGCCCGTCAAACGTTTTCTTCAGATACTTTAATGAGCGTGAAGAGAACAAGATCACTCAACAATGTTTTCATTTTTATGGAGAGTGAAAAGAGCTTAAAGGATAATCCCTTAGGTTTGTCGTTTTCGTGTTACCACACGAGTACAAAAAGACGAGAAAAATTATACTCGGTTAATATGTTCTTATGTATTTTCGAGCGTGAGAACGAACGAAGACTGAGCTCGCATTTTTTCCTAAAAAACCCTAAAAAAGTAACTGTACATGTGACAAAAAGAAAAATACCCGTACCCCCCTGTTCAGACTTCAAAGTTGCTATACCTGTGACAACCATACTCACAAGACCATTAGGGAATTAGGCTTTATAAGCAAAATAATATAAAAATCAATAAAAAATGGTAAAAAGTGAATAAATATGGATAAAAAGGGTTTTTACCATTTCATTGTGATTTTTCCCAAAACTTGTCCAACATACCTCATTTTCCCTCAAATTTCTTTGCTCGATTATGGGAGGCACAAGAGACCATTCGACGAATCATTTCTACCAACGAGGTAATATTTTGATCCTTTAACTTTTCCATGGTTCATTTTTAGTTTTTATTGGCAATTTCTTGGGTTTTGAGTCCATTTTAGGGCCCCACTATGCCTTCGAGCATTCTTGCAGGAGGGCTTTGCGAGACCTGCGAGAATCTCGCACTGTGCTAAAGGATCACCTGCGAGGGCCGTAACATGGATTTTAAAGTTAAGTTTTGCCCAATAAAAAACATGCAAAAGTTTGGAACAAGTTGCTAACTCTTATCTCATGGCTCTTGTGCAGGTGTTTGACCCTCACAATGCTGGAGTGGCGAGAAGGAGAACATGAGGAAGATGATGCTATTGCCGGGAATGACCCGGGTACATTTGCTTCGCTCCAGGACTGTGGGCTCTTGAAATTCTTCCAGATTCCGAGCATGAGAGCCCAACTCAGATTGTTGGAATACCTAGTCCATATGTGGGACGTGGACCAACAATTATTTCATGTGGGAGTCCATATGTTGAACCTATATATCGAGGATATCTATTTTCTAACAGGGTTATCACGGCGTGGGTACCACGCTAGCTTGACCGGTGGCCAAGGTGGTAGACTCCCTATGAGTGAGTATTGTCACCAGTAATGTGTTCCCAAGGCAGAAAGAAGCAAGGGTAAGGTTTCTATTAGGGGGGTCCAAGACTTGACCCTGCGAACCATCTTGTTCACTATTGCATGCATGGTTGGGAGCGCGGCTCCACACATGTCTCTCCAGAGCTACTTCCAATACGCCATAGAGTGCACAAAGCCTCGGGTCTTCAGCTAGTCGGATGCAACTCTTTGTAGTATGAATAGGTAATTGATGAAGTGCAGGAGGGGTAACTTGAAGCAGTTTGGGTACATATCACTTTTGGTGTCCTTCTTCCTTGAGAGGGTACCATTGCTGAGACTACAGGTTGATTGGGGTTTACTGGCCCCACATGATCCGAGGATGCTGAGGTGGTGCAACCTCATGGCTCGACACATAGCAGGGCCCATCATCAAGTATAATGATTCATTTTTTGACTGGTTGCGGCCCCAGATGCTGATGATTGATGACTACACATACGCTGGTTTGGATTTCCGAGGGGATTTGGATTTGGCCCTACCTGAGTATGCTCAGTGGGGTGATTTAGGTAAGAAGTACACATTTTGTTCTTTTTGAATGTTTTTGCAAGTTTTATCATATGAACTGTTTTTGTGTTTATCCAAGAACTAATCAAAAATCTCTTTTTGATGACACAGATGTGGGGCCATATTGACCTCTAGGAATGTCTCCTATTCAACGACGAGGAGAGGTGGCTCCAGTAGCGAGATGGGATGTCGAATACTATGAGTCAGTGGAGCAGAACTTGGAGGGCTTGACCACTGACATCCTAGATATGGCTATTGGGGAGATCCCCAGACGTTACCAGTGCCATACTGTGGGTGTGTATATAAAAACCGGATTAATTTAACATCAATTATTTCTACAAAATAAACAACAAACGCTATTTGATTTCATAAAATTCAATAATTCCTTTTAATTGAGCACATACGCATTTTAAATTTGATCAATGAATAATAAATTTTTATAACAGAATAAAACAAATACATAATTTTTAAATTACCTTGGTCTAATGCTAATTCCTCCATCGATCTGGTTGTTTGTGCTGAACTGGATCCAACACTGCCCAAACCTTGTTCCACCCTGCCAACTAGGAAAAATTCCTATCTCTAGGATATCATATGGATATCCTGGCCCTCGTGCCCAAAACCCCCAGCAAACCGGTGCCCCTGTACTAAACCTACCCGACTACAGAACTCAACTCCTGTGCAAATCCAAGAGAAACCTCCAAAAAAATCCCCGTAGAATGGTAATCCCCTTCCCAAAAAGAATGCCTTCCATCGTAAGGCTCTCCCATCATATCCCCTTCACCAACTTCCCCCTCCTTCATTACTTTCCTTATCCATTTATTAATTATCTTATCCTTTCATAGTTAATGCCCCTTATCCCATTATTCATGTTCCTTATCCCCTTTATTTATTATTTTATCCTATATTTAATGTCCTCTCCCTTCTCGAATACGTAAGCTTTAATTTAACAATATAATTTATTAACCCCCTTTAATTCTTTACTTAATTAATTAATGAGTCAATTAATAATTAATTAATCCTTGACAATCATGAACAAGTAATTAATAATAATTAATTAGT
>ML798076.1:98492-112239 GCA_009831015.1 Picea engelmannii
TGGTAAATTTGTTTTTACATTTTCAATTCGTATTGCATTTATTTTTATATTTGTGTTAAAATTTCTGTGTTTGGTTTGCAGGTTAGGCATAGCTGGAGTTAGAGCTTGGAGTTTTGGCCCTCAGGCCCAGATTTCAAACAAAAGCTCTGATACTGTGTGTAAAAACCAAATTAATTTAACATCAATTATTTCTACAAACAAAACAGTAAACGCTATTTGATTTCAGAAAATTCAATAATTCCTTTTAATTGAGCACATACACATTTTAAATTTGATCAATGAATAATAAAATTTTATAACAGAATAAAAAAAATACATAATTTTTAAATTACCTTGGTCTGATGCTAATTCCTCCGTCGATCTGGTTGTTCGTGTTGAACTGGATCCAACACTGCCCAAACCTTGTTCCACCCTGCCAACTAAGACAACTTCCTAGCTCTAGGATATCATATGGATATCCTGGCCCCCATGCCCAAAGCCCCCAGCAAACCGGTGCCCCTGTACTAAACCTTCCCAACTACATAACTCAACTCCTATGCAAATCCAAGAGAAACCTCCAAAACAATTCCCGTAGAATGGTAATCCACTTCCCAAAAAGAATGCCTTCCACCGTAAGGCTCTCCCGTCATATCCCCTTCACTGACTTCCCCTCCTTCATTACTTTCCTTATCCATTTATTAATTATCTTATCCTTTCGTAGTTAATGCCCCTTATCCCATTATTCATGTTCCTTATCCCCTTTGTTTATTATTTTATCCTATATTTAATGTACCATCCCTTCCCGAATACGTAAGCTTTAATTTAACAATATAATTTATTAACCCCCTTTAATTCTTTACTTAATTAATTAATGAGTCAATTAATAATTAATTAATCCTTGACAATCATGAACAAGTAATTAATAATAATTAATTAATTAATGTTATTTAAGAAATAATTATTGTTTAGCTAACTTTTAGGACAGTTAGATTATTAAATTAATTATAATTAATAATCCTATACATCTATTTAAGCATGGTTGTTACAGTGTCTGAGTCTATCAGTCGACTGCTTCGTAGGGTAGCCCGAGTAGTTGTGTGTTATTATGAGCATCATCCGTGACGCTATTTTGTAGAAGCCATGGGCTTCGTATTTTTGAGATTTTGGTCCTTGGACAGAAATTTTTTGTAAACACTTTTGATTGTTATATACATATATACGGATCTTACCAGCTTATCTTGTGTTGTGTTATACATGTAATGTGTGATTGGTTTATAAATGGCCCAAATTTTTGTCTAACACATAGTTAGCTAATGCATCAGTCAATGTATTTAGACATCTAGGAATGTGCTGATACTCAACATAATCAAAATAACGTTCCAAGAGGCAAATTTGTAAATATACCCGTAATAAAGTAGGACTTCGAATAGTATAGACATTACTTAGTTGTAGTACTACTAGCTGTGAATCGAGTCATATAATCAGGTGGAGGATACCAAGTGAAATATCATCAATCAATAATTTGAGGACAATGCTATATTCTGCAATATTATTGGTCACACGACTAAGGCACACACCTCGCAGATTGATAAGTTCGTTTGTAGGTGCGTAAATTTCCCACATAGAGGAAGCAAGTACTACAGCCAGTGCCATCGGTGAAGCCAATGTGGGCTAGCGAAGACTCGGACATCTAGAAACCAAGCACAACATAACATAAGCGGTCGAGGGCAGAGACCAAATAACGAAAAAAACATACTATAGTAACACACAAAAAGTATGATACAATAAAATACAAGCACTTATGCATAGGTGATCTTAGGCATAGTACTTGTTTAAGTACAACCCATTTCTAGGTTCACTCAAAGGGATACCGTCGTAGTCTACCAACTCGTAAGCTCCTTTCTCCAAAACCCGTCTAACGATATAAGGACCTCGCCACATAACTTCAAATTTTCTAGCTCCTAGCATATCCCAATCTTGTTCGTAAAGGAGAACCAGATCACCTTCAGAGATAACGCGTGGCATGACATGTTTGTCGTATTGGGCTTTGACGCGTTTCTTCCGGGCTTCTATAACCAGGGTGGCATCGTGATGGGTTTAGTCTAATTGCATGAGATACAACAGACGTTCTTCTTCGACATAAGTGTTTGGGAGAAGTTTGATGGCTAGTTTTAGGGAGGGTATCTCACATTCAATTGGCAAGATGGCTTCTATACCATAAACTAACTGGAATGGTGTAAACCTGGTAGCAGACTTAATGGATGTCCGGTAAGCCCACAATGATGAAAACAACATCGTGTGCCAACTTGTTTTGTGAATCCCTATCATTCGTCGAAGCATGGTAATGAGGACCTTGTTTATTTCTTCAACTTGGCCATTGGCTTGTGGGTAATAGGGTGTTGATTTTTCATGGTGAAGACCCAAATTTTCAGTGAGTTTGGACATCATGAATTTTCTAAAGTGGCTACCGTGATCAGTAATGATAGCTTGAGGCACACCAAAATGAGCAATGATGTGATTGAATATGAATAATGTTGCAGTCCTTCCAGTATTGTCGAATGTTGGCATCGCCTCGACCCATTTCATAAAATAATCTACGGTTACAATAATCTATCCATGCCCCCCGACTGAGTGAGGGTGACATGTCATGAAATTGATACCCCATTTCACAAAAGGACCAATGGAGATGATAGGGTGTAGAGGAGCAAGGTGTGATCGTACTTTATTGTTGTAGGTTTGGCAAGCATGGCATTTTTGGACGACAATTATATAGTCATTAAATAAAGAGGGCCAAAAATACCCTACTTGTAAGATCTTCTGGGAAGTAGCATACCCAGACATGTGACCATCACAAGCTCCAGAATGACAGTCATTGAGGGCTTTCTCAGCTTCGTCAAACGTGAGGCAGCGTCGAAAAACAGAGTCAATCCCATGATGATAAAGAGTATCACCGAGGATAATATACTGACGGGCTTGGTAGCTTATTCGATGGTGGTTAGTTCTATACAAATTGGGCCAGAAAGTCCGGGTCTGGAGATATATGATGATTTCTCCGTAGAAAAGGTCATCGGAACTAATCAGGAAAAGGGATTCATCGGGTAATGAATCGACTGCTACATTTTTCGTCTCAGGGCAGGGAAGGTCGCATATCAACTTGACAAACACCAAGGATTTCTTGGACTTAGCACGTTTAAATTCTAAGTCAAAATCCTGGAGTATTACGATCCATTTGGAGTATTTTCCCCCTAGCAATTGGCATGTAAGAATGTGTTGCATAGGGTTGCAGTTAGAAATTACCATATTCTTGCGAGAGAGGATATAGTGCCAGAAACGTTGAACAACTTGGATGACTGCCAAGGCCAGTTTTTCAACATGTAAATACTTGGTTTTGGTAGTCGTGAGACTCCGAGTCAAGTAATAAATGACATTTTCGTTATGAGAATCATCCTCCTGGAAGAGAACCATAGCGATGGTATAGTTCGAGGCTGCGAGGTGAAGGAAATAATCCTGACTGTAATTAGGTGGGGAGAGTAGTGGGGTACGTGTCAAAGATAGTTTCAAAGCTTCAAAATCTTTGTTGGCAGTGGTATCCCATATGAACTCAGAACCTTTCTTGAGCAGTTGCATAAATCCAAGAGTTAGCTCAACATAGTTTGGGATGAAGCGACGGAGAAAGTTTGCCTTCCCTTGCAAACTTTGTAACTGGAGATGTGAGGAAGGAGGATGGAGATTGAGAATTGCCTCGACCTTCAAAGGATCTACCCTGATCCCTTGATGTGAAACAATAAATCCCAGAAGTCGGTCAGATTCTACGCAGAAAACAAATTTGTGGGGATTCAAGCGTATATGGTAAAATTGACATCTAAGGAAAATGGCACAGAGGTGTATTGGATGATCTACATGGTGCATGGAATGAGTAGGTAAGTCATTGAGATATGGCTGCACAATGTGATTTATGTCATGAAAGGCATAAGACATGGCATGTTGAAAAGTTGCAACTACATTCTTTAAACCGAATGGGAGTTTTCGATAGGCGAAAGTGCCCCAAGGACAAATAAAAGAGGTCTTATGTTGGTCCGTTGGTACGATATTGATTTGATTATATCCAGAGAAACCATCCATCAGAGAGAAGATTTCACTTCTGACACAATCGTCGACGATCTGGTCAACGAAGGGGGTAGGAAAGTTGTCTTTAGGACAAGCTTTGTTAACGTCCCTATAATCAATGCACACGTGGATTGTGCCATTTTCTTGTCAATTGGAACAATATTGGAAACCCAGTCAGTTAGAGCCACCGAGTAAATGAAGCCAACCTTAAGAAGTTTCTCAACTTCAAGCTTGATAGCGAATTATTTACGTGGGTGGACTGGACGAATTCATTGCCGGACGGGTTTAGCGTCCGGGTATGTCTTAATCTCATGTATCACAATGTCGAGGTCAATACCTGACATTTCTTCATAGCTCCAGGTGAAGATGTCACAGAATTATTGGAAAAGAGACTTGTAGGTGACAACTTTATCATGGGAACACGAAGCTCTGATATGCACATTTTCAACAATTCCAGGTTTTATGGATATGTTGAGGGGGATGGTGGGTGAGATATTACTTAAGTTCCCTTCGTAGAAAAGATCATGTGTAGACTCAGGAATGGTAGAAATGACGACAATAGTCGACGGGGTCAAGATCCGTTGGTGACCCTCGATGGTGTGTTGTTCCAGGAAGAGGATGGAACGATGATGTCCATTGTCCCAAGGGGTATCTTCCATGGACATAACAAACATAATCATCTCGTCCATGGCAAAAATGACGCAGAAAGGGTCTGGAGATAAATAACCAAGAGAGGGGGTAGCAGGGGTTGCCGATTGAATGGCTTGATAAGCGGATTTGATTGGACTCAAAGGCATTTTGTCACCATAATGAAGATGATCGCCAGGGTTGGGTACCATCCATGGGTCATAAGACGCAGGGGTTTTGTGAACAGAGGTGGAGATCATGTTGATCGAGGTGACAAATGGATGTGGAACATTGGGTGGTGGTATGGGGAAAGTACCCATTAACGAGGAGTCTTTAATAAGACACACACCGACGTTCTCGTATCCGAGGGGGGGGGGGTTTGCAATGAACAGTGCGTTGCTGGTACATGTATCAGAGTGGAAGAAGGCTAATTGGTCGATGGTCACTACTTTTCCTTGATGTGGGAAACACATGACGTGGAAAAGAGTCGACACAACTACATGCATGGAATCAATCCAGCTAATACCAAGTAAAAGGTTGTAACCGAGAGGAGCGTCAAAGACCTCCACTTCAACTTGGACCATTTTTCCTTCTAACGTAATAGGCAATGAAGGGAGGACACCGTAAGTCTTAAAACCAAATCCATTGAAGGCTTTGAGTGTGTTATGGGATTCAGTCAAAGGGGGAGAGTCGATGGCTTTCCAGCAGGTAATAGACATGACACACATCGAGGCACCCTCATCAATAACTGTCCTACAAATGTTTTTGTCGGAGACAATAACTTGTATTTGGAATGCGAGTTGAGGGGGTAACCTTGGAATGTGATCTTCCAAGTAAAAAATTATTAAATTCGTATCCGTGGGGTTGATTCCACCAATAGCTTTCAACAATGCCTTCCGTTGTATAGGACAACTTTGAAGGACTTTGAGGGATAACATCGCAGATGGTGCTTGGGCCAGATCTTCAACAATACTGTAGTTTTGGGCAGCACGTGCATCAGGATTGAAAGTCGATTTTTGAATGACACCCTTTGGAGGAGGGCAAAAAACTGTGTCTAGGCTCAGTCGTTCAAGATGAAGAGGATCGTTGGTAGGTGGAGTCGTGGGAGATGGTTGGACCACCGAAGGAGGTATTACATCGACCTTCTCTTTGGAGGAAGAATAATCTTTGGCTCGATTGGTAAGTGTGATGTCATTCTTCTTTGAATCACATGTACACATTAAGACATAGGATGTATTGTAGGGGGAAGGTTGGTCATGAATGACCAATTGGGCCTGTTGTTGAGAAGGGAAGGGTTGTGACAATACAGTCGGAGTGGGGGGTTTTGTGGTCCCTTGAAGGAACTTAGTAACCTTGGTTCGTTGTGGACAATCCTTAGTGTAGTGATCATCACCACAGATAAGACAAGGGTATCGGGGTTTGCGCTTATCCCTATTGTCAACAGGTGGTGTTTTGGTTTTCTCAGTTTGTGGATTATTTTTATCCTCCTTGGTCTTACCCTTTCCTTTTTTGGATTTATTTTTTCCGGTGGGGGTAGATTGAACATAATTTACCTCAGAAGTCTTGCCGGTGGGAGGCATAGGAGATGGATCATTTTGAACATTAGAAGAAATGGGTTTGGGGTTGTTTCTAGAGGTCTAGATGGAATGAGGTTGGGCATGGAAAGTGCCAATCACACCATCAACTGCATGAGAAGTAGCAGGAGTGGTTGAAGTAGCAGAAGTAGAAGGATGAGGTGCGTCAGGGAGTAAGTTGTAGAGAGTACCCATTTGTGAGTAAACGAGGTCTAGGTATTGGGCACGACTGATGGCCTGTTCTTCTGTGACAACTCCACCCATGGCGATGTCATGAACGATGTCATTCATGAATGATTTCATGAACCATTCTGCCAACAACTGATCGGGAAGTTTGAGTTTGATGAGACATTGTCTCCTTCGCCACTCATGAATGTGATCAGAGATATGAGTGGCTTTGGTTTGTTTGAAATAACTCAAAATATCGGTTCCCATTTCATAGAGAATCGGTAACTAGTAGTGGGTGAGGAAAGCCATAGCGAGGGTGTTGAAGTCGGTGAAGAAGCCTCACAGTAACTCGATATACCACTTCATGGAGGAACCTGTGAGGGTTCGCTGAAAAAGGCGTAAACGAATAGAATCATACATCAAGGAGTTGGATGATCATGAAAGGTGAAAAGTCATTACATGATTGTTCGGGTCCTCTCCTGGTTTACCATTGAATTTAGGGATGTCGGATGGTAGTTTGGCTGGTATGGTGGGCCATTGAGGAGAGTGACAGATTGGATCATTTAAAATCCTTGACAGATCCGGGAGGTCCAGAGTGGCTAAGAAAGGTAACTGTCTATTCACATGTGGGTACTGGTGACTTTGGGGAGGGAGTCTCATTGGTAAACCAATGGGACCATAATCAATTTGCATATAATGCGATGATCCAGGTAGATTCGGTTGTTGGTGTGGAAGCAAGTAATTCATAGGGTTGTACCCTTGAACAGGGGCGTGGGCTAGAGAATTCGAGCCCCAAATAGGATTAGATGTACCTAGATAGGGTTGGCCTGTACCAGGGGGTATGACGGAGCTAGATTGAGGTTGTTTCCCCCTAATCAAGTGAGGATTATGTTGTATAAGATGATTCCAATACTGGGCCAAGGATGGAGGTATGTTTTTTCCATAGGGTGGGGTCAGTGGGGGTTGCCCTCCAATCGGGGGTTGCGTCCCGGTTGGGATTTGTCCTACAAAAGGGGGTTGAGTTTGGCCTCCTTGGTGAAATTGTCCACCAACATGAATCTGGTAATTAGGTATGAAAGATAGGATGGTGCCACTAGGATCAATGCCTCCGATAGAGGATGGAAGAGGTCCTCTGAAAGGGGGTGGAGGAAGTGTCAGAATGAAACAGGGAATATGGTGCCCAGAAGGAGTGGAACTGCCAGGAGTCCCATATGATATTGGTGTAGGAGTGGGAATAGAAGCATTCAACGCATGATATTCGGGTGGAAGTGGTGGGGTGTTTTTGGGCGAAAGCGGTGTGCCAATGGGGGCTTGGCCATGGGTTGTAATTCTGGTGTGAGGACTTGTAGTATCTAGGACCATTGTGTAATGGACCATTCATAGAGGGAGAGTCAAGATGTGGTCAGCTGGTGGAGTGTCTGTACCAAGAAAATAATATGCAGTAGTAAAAGTTACTATGCCTGAATCAGATGTTTTAGCTAGCTCAGGTGTGAAAGTGATATCAACACCTTCTCCTGAGCCAAAGAGATCCTGTCTAAAAATTCCAGTAGTCCAAAAAGGATCTTGACCCTCAGGTCCTATGAAAGGTTCGGTTGGTGATTCAGAAGACTGAACAACTAGATCTCCGGAAGAATTCACTCAAATAATACGTCTCTTAGAGTCGGTAGGAAGTCGGAAGTCCTCTTGAGAATTGGTAATTCAGAACCGTTCTAAAGAGTTAGTTCTTTCCACTTGTGGAGTGGCGACGTCTTGGACTTCACTCTGTTGAGGAGAGCCCTCCAGTGGGTTGGTAGGAAAGGGTTGAGAACCTTCCATATATTTTGGGGGTAGGAATTTCATTCTACGTGAACAACATGGAGGGTCAATTGTGATCGAGTTTGAATCTTACGAAATAAATTATATAGCCAACTTGGGTAAACAAACAACATGTGCTAGTAAAATCTAGGAAGCAAAACCAAGCAAACAAGACCTTCCAATTCCGAAGTCACTAGTTGGTGAGGGGAAAGGAGGGGAAAAACGTGGTGAGTGTGGGGGATGGGAGGGTTGCGGTGAGAGGAAAAACATGGGGCATGTGGGAAACGAATGTGACACGGGGGAGCGACCAACTCTGATACAAATGTGAAGGACACAAGGGTTTCTTATTGAACAAATTCACTCTGAATCCATAATAAGATATATAGTAATAATTGATTGTAAAAATATGATGATATTACAAAGATAGGGTCAACATATATATATATATATATATATATATATATATGCCCTTTATGGTTTTTTGTGAAGAGACATGACTTTTAGTCACGACCTTTTATTACATTAATGTTTAATTTTACTTTATTTATTATTTTAATGTCTTTATATTATATTATTTATTTATTGTAACATACTTGCACCTTTAATAAGCCAAAGAAGCAAGTGAATTGTTGGGAAGGCCTTTTGGAAAAGTTTTGGCATGTTTTAGGGAGGGCACAAGCAACACAAAAAGGGATATAAAGGGATAAGGGCCAATCAAATGCATCTCAGCTATTGAGGTGGTGAAAGATGTTATAACAAATGCCCCCTAAATTGTGAGGTTAGAAGGGGAGTGGATGGTCAAAATAAATTATAATATCATAGAGGGGGGAACTAAGCGGGACTAGGTGGATTTAACCAAATTACGGATCAAGAAAACAACTACAAAAAAACCATTGTATCATATTACTATCTTCCCGAGGCGGGCATACCCATGCTTAGGTGTGGAAAAGCATGGCCACCAAATCAAGTACATGGTATATCCATAAAGTATATATAAATAATTTATCATGGCCATGTTATTCCTTGGCTTAGGGATAACTAAGGAGATCATGTTTCGAGGCCCACAGGTCCTAGATATGGATTTTGAAGAGCCATATGACTTAAGCATGGCCCCGAAGGGCTCCTCTTTTCTTCAGTGCAATCCACATATCACCAACAATAGTATCCATCACACCATCCTTGTCCTGAAGTAGCAGTGAGTCTTTCTCCATGAGGTAATGAGTCTAGGTATCATGGTATGTGTCACTTTGATTTTTAAAGCACTTGAAAATGTTGTATTGTATCCTTCTTCATTTCATTACATTTTCTTGGAAATTATTCTCCTTGCCTCATTCAAACCTGTAAGGGTGACATAGTTCCCTAGTAAGATGATTTCCCTTTAGGATGGGTTGCTACTGGGTGGATCTTTGAAGAGTCATCGTCTGTTCCCTCCATACTTACCACTTTCCATATTTATTCCTTCCATCTCCGCTTTCCTTTTTGGGAATTGGGATTGGCTACACTAGGAAGGGTTGTACCTTACCTCATGGGAAGAAGGATCTAAAGGACCAGAGGGTAAGAGTAGATGGCAAGAGTTAAAATCCAAATATGAAAGAAGTGAAAGATTGTCAGTAATAAAATGAGACCCACAAGATAACATAAACAATCAAAGTACTAGTTGATGGATAGGGGTCTCATCACGAGCTGACCTATTATGACCATGGGAATGTAGTGGTATGAAATTGCCACTTATTTGGTCAAAAAACTAGAGCAATGGTTGTTGGTGGCATAGCCAAGAGAAAATGGGCCTCATTATAAGACAACCTTCTCATTTTCGTGAAATTTTTATGGATAACGCTGTCACCTCTGGTCATCAAGCTAGGACAGTGGACCTCAACTATTCCCTTGTAGCACAAGAGAAAAATACAAAAGAAGTAAAAGAATAAATGGCAATGAATGGGCTAGGAAACAATTTCATCCATGACAAGGTGCAACTCACCCTCCACAAAGCCACCCACAGGTAAGAATCTACATTTCCATATTATCACATGCACCCCATGCCCAAATATTTACCCCATGCCACCTCATACACTTACATGACTTGGACTAGAATCCACCTAGGAAACACCCCAAACTTAAGGGGGATTATCCCAATAGGATACCCTGAGACCCTCTCCAAACCTAACTTGTCAAATTGCATAACTCTTCCAGGTGGCACACTGGTAAGTGGATGATGATGAGACTCCGAGAGTTCTTCAATCTAGGCATTCGGGGGAAAACAAGGTGTAAGTTGTACGGAGCTCCGAAGAAGTAGATCCCTGAATATCTAAAGCAATGGAGCCTCGAAGCTTCGAAGATGTACTGTGCAAGGGTTCACTGGTTCAGAGTTTGGGAGAAAGGAGGCATGAATTAACAAGAGCTTCTGAACCCAAAGTTATGGAGCCCCCAATCTCTCAAGGCTCCGGATAAGCACCTATCTGATAGCACTGGGTCACAACCATGGTCACATGTGTTCGGGGGCTGAAGAAAAGGGGCTAGTTCCCGAAAATTATGTTTGAAAAAAAGAAGGGATTATAGAAGGAGCCCGTGAGGTCCTTGATTGAACAAACCTGCATCCAAAGAAGTAAGGAAAAGGTTGTAAATATGAAGAGAGGATATAGCATGGATATAAGAACCAATTCAGGTATGAGAATTAAGAACAATTGAACATAGATCACCTTACGTGAAGCACCATTTCTCAAATAGTCATAGCTTCCTGCTAAAAACTCAGAATTGAGCAAGGGAGAAGTCATTGCAATAGAGGAAAAATGTTCACCCAGAAATTGTCAATGGACAATCAAATTTCTCATAAAATAAGAAGAAGGAATTATGATAATTTATAAACCAGAATTGTACATGTTTGCATGGTTTTGTTCATAAAGTTAGCCTGGCAAGAGTTTTGTTGGCTGCACACTTTTGTAGAGTTTTCTAATGCCAAAACAAAACAGAATCTTCTTGGAGTGTAGAGAGATGGAGGATGCACAAGAGGCTTACAGTTAGGAAGATGAGGTTAGAGGAATGAATGTCCATCTGGGAATTGAAGGAACAAATTCCAATGGACATGGAGAAGGAAAGGATGTAGACATAAATATGGCGGAGACCATCATAAAATTGCAGGAAGATGTACAGAGCCAAAAATATGATAATAAAAGGCTTATGAAGGCCAAAGGGCAGCAGGAAGACTTCAACATGAAGTTAATGAAAATCCTAGACAAAATTGAGAAGAAGTTAGATAAGGAGAGTGGCTCTAGTAAATAAGGAAGCCACAAGACCCCTGTGGAAAAAGAAATATAAAGGAGTGGTAGCAGGCATCACCATCACTCCCAAAAGAATTCCCATAGGAGAGAACACAGTAGTTCAAGTCCACACCCTGTCAGGAACCATAGGAGGTCTGGGGTGGATGAGTTGAAAGGATAAATGAACAAGATCAAACCTCCTACTTTTGATGGAGAGCACAAGAAGGATAAAGATGCTGAGACATGGAGGCTAGACATGAGGAAGTACTTCCAATTGCATCATTATTTCTCTCATGCAGAATGAATAATTTCCATCTATCATTTGAAAGGAAAAGAATCCATGTGGTGGGACTAGCTTGTGCAGGTGGAACAAATTAAGGAGAAAAATGTGACGTGGAAATAATTCAAGAAGTATTTTGAGAAAAAATATTTGACCAAGAGATATTATGACAAAAAGATGAAAGATTTATTTGAACTCAAGCTGGGCAGCATGACCATTGATGAGTATGAAAGGAGATTCCTGGAACTACTGAAGTATGTCTCATTCATCCAAGATGAGACAATTAATATTCAAAGGTACCTGAGTGGACTTCCATCCTTCATCAGTGAAAATATTCAATATGATGATCCTAAAGATTTAGAACAAACCATAAGAAGAGCTAAGTTCTTGTATGATTAGAAAAAAGGAAAGCCTCCTAGAAGGCTTGGGAGGAAAAGAAGAAGTTTAGTAGAGATCTGAGGAAGAAGGGGAGCAAGCCCCCATTCTTCAGAAATAATCCTCAGGAACAACTAGCTTTTAGAGAGACCAATATGGGTGAGGCAGGTGGGCCAAGGCTAAGACAACCACCAATGCAATGATGGGGTTGTAAAGGAGATCATATGTATAGGGTTTTTCCTCACAAATCTGACAAAGTGAGAGTTGTCCACAATGTCCAGCAAGAAGAAACAATGGAGGACATGGGAAGAAGTGTACCAAGAATCTATACAGTCCTGGACAACAAGCAAGCAAAGTTTCAATCACACATGATTGAAGTAGAAGGTATGATCAATAACCATGCCTTTACTATTTTAATTGATTCAGGGGCTAGTCATAGCTATATAGATCCTAAGGTAGTGAAAAGATTGCAATTTCCAAGATGCAAGCAAGATAAATATTGGCTGGTGCAGCTGGCTACAAGAGCCAAGAGAAAGGTTGTTGAGTTGGTTAAGTCATGTCCATTGGGCATGCATGGGATGAATACAAAGGAATATTTGAACATCTTGCCTTTGAGTTCATATGGCTATATAATTGGTATGGATTGGTTGGACCAACACCATGCCATCTTATATTGTCATAACAAGGCATTCACTTGCCTAGATGGGGAAGGAAACTCAAGAGCAATCCAAGGAATTCCTAGGGTGGTCCCTGTCCGATAAATATCAGCAATGCAACTGAAGAAGTGTTATAGGAAGGGTTTTCAAGTGTTTGCAACTCATATGGAGGAAGAACCTAAGGATAGGGTGCTAGATCTAGAAGATAAAGCAGTCCTAAAAGAGTTTGAGGATGTGTTTAAGGTGTTGGGGTCCTATAATCATAGGTAACTTGATTATTCCGCTGCTTATTTGGTGTTGCTCCCGTGATGAAGACATCTGGATTGTTGGGATTAGTTAATTCCATTTCCCCTCCATCCATTTCGCTCGATCCTTCATCACCCTGATGCATCCTTCATCCACCGCTGTGCCCTTTAGTCCCTCACCCTTCACTTCTTCACCCCTTCGTCGATTTTATCCCTGCATGAATAAACAAGATTAGGCTAAAATAAAAGAAACAATAAGTTAATAATGTTAGTAATTAAATTTAGTATAGTTAGATTATAACATAGGATAATTAATAATAAAGATTAATTAATAATTAATTAATCATTACTAATAAAGTTAGTTTGATTAAGTTAGTAATTAGGTTAGTGTTTTAAAATTAAACATTAAAAAAAAAAAAAATTAAAAATATACAACATAATAAAAATACATTTAATAATAAAACAATTAAAAATTCTAATAAAGAAAAACTAAACTATATAATTAAAATATTAAAAAATAATATAAAATACATAAAACTAAAACAAAAAGCCTAAAACATTAAATAAAACATATAAATAATAAAACAAACATATTTAAAACAAAACTAAATAAAACATAAAACAAATAACAAATAAAACGTAATACAAAAAATTAAAAAAAAACAAATAATAAAAAAAAAAACATAAA
>ML798076.1:122039-137294 GCA_009831015.1 Picea engelmannii
CCCCGTTATTTATGCACTGTCCTTAGTGCATCATGTATCGATATACAACAAAAATTTTAAATTTTTTCAAAAAGATGCGAGTATTCTGCCTGCATTGCATCCTCATGCTCCCAAGTAGAGTCTTTAGGTCCGTACCAGGTCCATTGAACCTTTACAAAACCTATGGCTCGATTCCGGAGTTGTTTTATTTTCTGATCCAAAATGCGCACTGGATGCACTTGGAAAGCGCCTTCTTGCTCCACCTGAATAACATTCCAATCAATAACATGATTAGCATCAGGTATGTATTTCTTTAGCAATGATACATGGAATACATTATGAACAGACATAGATGTAGGCAATACAATCATATAAGCAACTGGACCAATCCTCTCTAGGATTTCAAATGGTCCACAAAATATGGTTGCCAACTTGGCACAGCTTCCCAGCTTCAGGGAACTCCTGTTAGCTTTCACTTTCAGGAAAACATGGTCACCCACTTTGAATTCTTTGTGGATTCTGATTTTATCAGCATAACTCTTCTGTCTGTCTTGGGCAGCTTTCAAATTTTTCTTGATTTTTAACATTTGGTCCTCTATCTCCTTGAGCAACTCTGGCCCGACTACTGTTCTATCAACTGGGTTATCCCAGCTTACTGGAGTATTGCAAATTCTTCCGTAAAGTGCTTCAAATGGGCTCATCTTCAATGATGCCTGATACCCATTGTTGTAAGCGAATTCTACCAAATGTAGGTAGTCTTCCCATTTTGATGGTTTATCCATCACATACATTCTCAACATATCCTCTATCACTCTATTCAACCTCTCGGTTTGTCCATCAGTCTCAGGATGGTAAGCTGTACTAAAATTCATATTCGTTCTGAATCCTTTGAACAATCCTTTCCAGAAATTCAAGGTGAATTTTGGATCTCTGTTAGACACAATCGTCTTAGGAATTCCATGCAATCGTGCCACTTCCTTCATGAAAATATCAACAACATTTGCTGCCTTGTGAGTAGTTTTTTAGTGGAATAAAATGGGCATCTTTTGTAAGCTTTTCCACCACTACCATAATTGAATCATGTAGCTTTCCTATTCCGGGCAATCCCATAATAAAATCCATGGTCACTACTTCCCACTTCCATTCAGGAATGGGCAAAAGTTGCAACAATCCTGCTGGGTGCCTATGCTCTGTTTTAAATTTCTGGGATTCCATACACTTAGCAATGTATTCTACAATTTATTTCTTCATACCTGGCCAAAATTATTATCTCTTGACCACTGCTACGGTTTTCTGATATCCAGGGTGCCCTGCATAAGGAACATTATGCATCTCATGAAAAAATACGTGTTTCAAGTCCTGGAAATTTGGTACAAAAATTCTGTTCTTGTGCAATAGTATTCCATCTACTCCCAACTTATAACTTTCCATCTTTTGTGGTGTCTTACCTTGTTGTAACTTTGCTATCAATTCTTTTTACTGTAGGTCTGTATTTGTAGCCTCCAGAATTTTTCTTTTAACATCAGTGTGGTACATGTTGATGGTTGTAGCGTGAAGCTCATGCACCCTCCTGCTGAGTGCATCAATCACTTTATTTTCTTTCCTTTTGATATGATTTATATCAAAGTCATATTTGCTTATAAATTCTAACCATATGCTTTGCCTATCATTCAGATTTGGCTGGTCAAATAAATATTTCAGACCATTGTGGTCTGTTCTTAGCTCAAACCTTTTTCCCATGAGGTAGTGCCTCCATTTCCTCAGGGCATGTACTATGGCTGCCAACTCCAAATCATGAGTGTCATAGTTTCTTTTATGCTCCTTCAACTTCCTTGATTCATAACATATCACAAATCCGTTTTGACTGAGGACTCCACCAAGTCCTTCATTACATGCATCTGTGCATACAATGAAATATTCATTTGGGTCTGCAATTATTAGTATTGGAGCACTTGTCAATAATTGTTTCAAATGTTGGAAACTCCTTTCACAATCCTCCATCCACTAAAACTTCATACCTTTTCTTTGCAAGGAAGTGATTGGGTGTGCTATCTTTGAGAATCCTCTAATGAATCTCATGTAGTATCTTGCAAGGCCCATGAATGATCTGACCTCTATCACATTCTTTGGTGTTGACCATTTCCTAATGGCTTCTATCTTCTCAGGGTCTACTTCTATCCCATATTTTGAGATGATATGCCCCAAATAATGAATTTGTTTCTGACAAAATGAGCACTTGCTCAATTTGACATACAACTGATGTTCCCTTAATACTTGCAACACCATCCTCAAATTATGTTCACGTTATTCCTCTGTCTTAGAGTATATAAGAATGTCATCCAAAAAGACAAAGACAAACTTGTCTAAATATTCTTGGAAAACACCATTCATTAAGCACATGAAAACAAATGGTGCATTTGACAACCCAAATGGTACTACTATGAACTCATAACGACCATACCTTGTCCTGAAGGCGGTCTTGTTGATATTTTCCTCTTTAATTCTTACCTGATGGTATCCCGATATGAGATATATCTTTGCATCCTTCAATGGATAAAAAAGATCATCGATCCTTGGCAGAGGATACTTGTTCTTTACAGTCACTTTGTTCAACTGTCTAAAATGAATGCACAACCTTAATGTTCCATCTTTATTTTTCACAAACAAGACTGGGGCACCCCAAGGTGACACACTTAGGCATATGTACCCCTTCTTCAGAATTTGTTCAAGCTACATTTACAACTCTTTCAATTCTGGTGTACTCATTTTGTAAGGTGTCTTTGACATGGGAGCTTCTCCTGGTGTCAGATTTATAGAAAAATCAAGATCTCTCTTTGGGGGTAGTCCTGGTACCTCCTTGAATACATCTTCAAACTCTTTCAGGACTGCATAATCCTCCAAATTTGGCACCTTGTATTTAGGTGTCTCTTCCATATGAGCTGCAAATATTTGACATCCTCTTCTATAACATTTCTTCAGCTATAATGATGAAATTTCTCTAACGGTTACCGCCCTAGGAATTCCCTGCACTTTCCTTTGTTTCCCCTCTTCATCCAAGCAAGTGAATGCTTTGTTATGACAGTCCAATAGAGCATGATGTGGGTCCAACCAATCCATCCCGATTAAACAATCATAGGAACCTAAAGGTAAGATATTCAAATCTGCCTTGGTGTTTAGTATGTTCATGTCCATGAGACATGACTTAACCATCTCATTAACCTTTCTTTTGGATCTTATAGCCAACTGTACCAACCAAGATTTTCCATGCTTTCTTCTTGGAAATTGCAAACTTTCTACTGTCTTAGGATCTATGTAACTATTACTAGCTCCTGAATCAATTAAAATAACAATGGTTTGGTTGTTAATCATACCTTCCACTTCAATCATGTGTGACTGATATTTTGCTTGCTTGTTATCTAGGCTACATATATCCTTGGCACATTTCTACCCATGTCCTCCACTATTTCAGCTTGCTGTACATTATAAATAGTTCTTCCTTTTTCACCTCTGTGAGGACAATCTCTGAATCTATGATATCCTTTACAACCCCAACATTGAATAGGTGGTTGTCTTGGCCTTTGGCCTTCTGCCTATATTGTTTTGGGATCTTTAGGAGTTTGTGGTCCCTATGTACTGTTTCTGAAGAATGGTGGTTTAAATCCCTTCTTCCTTTGATCCACCTTGAACTTCTTTTTATCTTCCCAAGCGTTTTGGAAAGTTGGTTTTGTTTTCTACTGATCATATAGACATTTAGCTCGTCTTATGGTCTCATCTAATGTCTTGGGATAATCGTACTGTATTTTTTCACTGATGAATGCCGACAAACCACTCAAATACCTTTGAATTTTAACTGTCTCATCCTTGATGAAGGAGACGTACTTCAACAGTTCTAGGAATCTTCTTTCATATTCATCTATGGTCATTCTTCCAAGTTTGAGTTCAAATAACTCTTTCATTTTCTTTTCATAATACGTCTTAGTCAAGTATTTATTCTCAAAATACTTAAATTCCCTCCAAGTAATTATCTTCTCTTTAATGTGTTGTACCTGCACAAGTTGATCCCACTACATGGATGCTTTTCCTTTGAGTTGATAGATGGAAATTCTACCCTCTGCATGAGAAGAATAATTGTGTAATTGAAAGTATTTTCTCATATGAAGGTTTGTGACTTCCAGATTTACTTGAGTCACTTTATTTTTCCAATTTCTTTTCTATTATGTTCAGAGTTTGAAATAACTTCATGTTGAAGTCATCCTGCTACTTTTTGTCTCTCATAAGCCTTTCATTATCATCTTTATGGCTTTGGACATCCTTTTGAAAATTTCTAATGGTCTCCACCATATTCAGGGTTTCATTCCTTTCCTCTCCATGTCCATTGGATTTGGTTCCTTCAATATCCAAATGGACATTCATCCCTCTACTCTCATATGGTTGTCTATAATTTCCCTGTGTCTCTTCCATTCCTATGGGTTAGGTACTTGATCAGATCTGATCTAATTGTTGTTAATTCTTCAAAATGTCCGACCATTGAAACTTGTTAGGTTAACTAAATCAATCAATCCACGAGAATATGAACTATTTTGGCTCAATAAATATATCAAAACTATCCTTTTTGATTTATTGGTGTTTCCACCATGACACTTCTTAGACAAGACCCAAGTTTTGAGAACTTAGCAAGAACTACATCATCGCACAGAGATACATCAGGCGGAAGGTGGTTTGTCGAAACCACTTTTGCATAAGTTCCGCTGCTACGTGCTTCAAAATGTCAAATCCACCATTCATGGGATGGGTGATGGTTAGTTAGATCACCCTGTCTCATTCGCTCATACATCACAACCATTTGAAGTTAGGTGAACATCATTGTGTAAAGAACTCAAAATGTTTAATCATTTGAAATGGATTAGCCGAGCATGGAAACCCATTGCACTTGTGCGCGAGTTTGGCAGGGATTCATGATTGAGGATCTATAATTACCATATCTTGGGTATCAAATCATAATCTTATTCAGCAATGAACAATCTCCAAATTGGCTTGAATTTCTCATTTCTACAAAGGATTTCAGTGTCCACATAACTGAGGTATATGGACCCAGTTAAATCCAATGAGAATGGTTATTCGGGAAACATGCTAAATTTTCCTGCGAGTATGAAGGAAAAAGTAGTCACGTAGATACTGGCGAGTAAATTTCACATAGCACCTGTTACTGATTCGAGATTGGAAAGGCTGAATCCAATCATGAGAGACCTGGTTATCAATAGAACAACTGCTAAGAAGAAATGAAACAAGCGATAGAAGAAGGAAATCGTCGCTAAAGTGGATGAGAGTGTTTGAGAGAATCAACCGGCCTGGTTAGATTATTTTAAGGAGGAGCTAGCTAAGCTGAAATGAGCCCTCAATTACAATTGAGTATATTTCAGTGGTTCTTGGACATATGATAGCAGAGGTAAGGAATCTCTGGAGATGATAGACTTGTTCTTGAACGGTCTCTTTAAATAGGACCACTGCTATTTTGAATCATCCCCTTTTTGTAATTTTGGATTTTGAATGAATATATAAGCGCAGAGGCGGATTTGCATTGCTTAAGATAGGATTTCACTGATGGTGATATGAACCTTGTTTCCTTTAATATTATGTGTCTTCTTGTAACTTATATTTCACTTTAAACTGTTTGAATAAAACCTAGAGTTTATCTTATTCACTTGACTCCTTTTAAATAATACTTCAATGTAGTTGTGTATTCCTCTTTGTTTGAATACTAGGTAAATTTCCTTTTTCAACTCAGGCTCGTTGTCTTAATTATCGTTTCAGATGATTCTGTGCACATAAAATTCAACCTGTGTACCTTTATTTATCGTACAAGCGACTTTATAAGGTAAATCATGTTTTTGCACACCTATATCTGCCATACATTTCCTCTTTGTTGCGTCAATAACTTGCGCACACTACTTCTGCGTTGTGCGCCAATATCCACTGTGCACTGCTTCTGTATCGTGCTCAGACATTCCACATGCATTTCTCTCTATGCATTGCACCGTGCTAAAGTTTCAATATGCCTTACCATACTGTGCATGTCACGTGCACGTTTACTAGGTGTATACACTCCACGCCATGCTAAGTTTAGCGCGCGCATACTTACATTTTATTCTTCTGTGTGGTGGCTCAATTTTCCATAAACACAATATATTGTATACCATACTGTAATCTCATCTCCAATTGACTTGTTTGGCCCATTCAATCTTAGTGTCGAAAACTGACGCTCTGATACCATACTGTAGCATACCCCGACCACCAACAAATCGGGGGATGCCACTACTCAGACACTTGACTTAGTTCTGACAACATACTGTAACACACCCTGTATTTAACCAAGATATGTCACATAACATTTTCTCTTTTATATACATATATACATACACAGACATAGATACGTAATGGTTGCATGCAATTAAACATATACATACAATGCTCTAGCGGAATATTCTTATATATAAATCATAACAAATAGTTGCATTCTGTAAATATATGATTTCATACTAAATTAACAGTAAACACACAAGCAGTGTATACAGGGGTATACCCTTAAACATACAGACATATATTCTCACACAAGCGATAAAAATCCATAAAATAACACATAAATGATAATGCAGCATAAAAAATCATCACATAACTGGTACTTATCTTAATGAGAAAGTCACCGAATGCGTGTAGACCGTCCACGAACCTCCCAACCTTAGACTACACTGTTCATCACTCTCAACAGTGAGTCACCCCAAGCTAGGACTAGAATCCACCCGGGAAAGGGATTCCTAACCAGGCTAAAGGTTCACGGTCAACCAGAAAGATTCCCTCTCAGGTGTTCACTCAACCACAGACTACAACCTCTCCTTCCCCACATACCTGTCCAACCCAAGGAAGTGTGCCCCTTCTCTGCTCAATAGTCCTTCTACTGCCCCACTTCTCTTCTAGGTCTTCAACAACATGCTGTATCGGAAGTCTCAGAGCGCTATAGCTGCAGTTTAGCACCTTCAAGAAATCAATCCTCAACAATTCTCTCACTCAGAGAATTTCTCATGGACCTGACAACCCGCCTCTTCAATCCCACTCCCAAGGGAATGTATTATGGATACTGTTTCTCTGGTTGCCGGAAAAATGGTAAGGTTCTCCCCTATACAATGGTTGATCTCTCCAAAGGAACTAAGTCTCAGCAATAAGTATGCATGTCTCCAACTTGACACTTGTCATGTTGGAAGCTTCTCTCATACACTTGTCCCCTACTTTACGACTTAGGATAAATTAATTATCCATACTTTATGTTTTTAAGAAATATTAATATAATATTTCTTCTTGGCTTTAAGCTCTCTAGCTTAGCCCTGTTCTTAATTTTAGGCCCTCCCTTTCTCGATTTGGTTGGAATGTAGTCCCCCTTCTCTTTTATCGTGGTTGTTCTGCGTGAAGCAATGTATTTTATATTAATCATGAAACATATATAAAATAGGTGCACTGGCCTTTAACATCTAGGTTCTCTGGCCTAATTCCAAAGAATAAGCATTCTGGCTTATAATACTGGCTCACCAGCCTATAATGCATATCATATACATAAAGGTTCATTCACCTTAATATCGCATGCACTTTTAGTTACTGCATGCGGTATCTGTTGACCTCAAGATCACGCGCTCTTTAGTTACTGCGCGCTGTATCCTCTGTCTTTAAGGTTGTGCACACTTTAGTTACTGTGCGCGGTATCCAGAATTGTGCACATTACATCACTTTATTGCACAGTATATGTGTGCACCATGCCATGAAGGTGTATTACAAAAATGATGTCTAACAGCTCACTAGCTTAATATACTTGGATTATATTTACATTTGGGTTCGGCCGATGTAGTGTCCCCAAGGCCGAGCCTTGTTGTAAACCAAGTTCTGAAAGGAATTGTCATTATGTTTTATAGGCTGGTGAGACAAGTTCTTATAAGCTGGAGACTTATGTTTTGTTAGGCCAGGGAGCCTAAGTGTGGAAGGCCAGGAGCCTGCTGTTGTACTTGTATGTATGAAAAACATTTAATAAAATATAAACACCGCTAGGTGCAGACCGACCATGATGAATGAGTGAAGGGGGATTGAGCATCCACAGAGTGGGCAAGGAATTAGGGGCTGGAAGGTGGGAAAGGGGCTAAGTGTTGAGCCTGTGGGCTAAGCCTAGGGGGCTTAAACCTAGGAATAATATTTTAATATTATTCCAAAAGAACATGTGCATTTTATGTTTCATTTCATCCTAAGTTTTGGAAAGGGTAGGCGTGCAAAGGGGATGCATTCTGATGGAACGCATGCAATTCCAAGGGTGACAAGTGTCAGCCCTGGTGCATGAAAATAAAATATCCAGGAGGAGCCGTGAGAGGGGCTCTCCTAAATTCTACCCGACGGTCAGAAGGTAAATGATGGGACCTCTACAAAAGAATACCCTGGTGTATCCCTGAAAGCCAAAAATCTTGGGTTGACTTCTAAGATAGCCGGTACCACCCCTGTCTGAACAGTTCGAACCTGTGTGAACCTTGCGTGGATTGTTTGTCACGCATCCCCAACAACCAGAGCGTGAGTCTATTCTATGCTGGCGGATTGGGAAATAGAAGTGACCAGCCATTGTTGAACCTGTTGGGAAGCTCGTGTCTATTTTCCCCGGGAGTTGTTGTGACCACGCAGTGCTAGACTACGTGGGGTCTAGTTGGCCTGTGAGCGATTCTCTCTAGGAGAGAGAGTGTGCGAAGGAAGGAGAGGACTCCTGGAAGGAACCCTATAGCTGACACAGAGCTCGGAGACTTCCAGTCCGGCATGTTCCTGTAACCCAAGGCAAGGGAGATTAGCAGCCGAAGGACTATCCAGGTGACAGAGAAGGTGTACACTCCTGGGGTGGAACAGGAATGTGGGGAATGAGGGTCTGTGGGCAGTGAGCGTGGGAGGTTCCTTGGAGAGAATCCCTTCCTTGTGGTTGTGTGTTGTTTTCCCTGTAACCTCAGCCCAGCCTAGATTTCCTTGTCTCGGGGTGGAGCTTAGTCCCAGCTCGGGGGTGACCCACTGCTGAGTTGATGAGCAGTGTGGTCTAAGGCTGGGAGGTTCATGGAAGGCCTGCACTTGGTTGGTGGATTCTACCACTGTTAAAAGATAAGCATATGATTATGTTTTAATCATGTTTTGCATGACTCTACTGCTTATGATATCATGATTTCCGCTGTGTATATGAATTAGTATGAAATGCTATGGATTGTTAATTATGGCAGTAATTCATATGAATACTCTGTGTAGAATGTGTTTATTTGTTTAAATGCATGAGATTTATAATACCTGTATGAGTTATGTGCAAGGTGGTGTTATAAGTTTTCTTTTAAGAGCGATTAAACCTTGGTAGCCAATAAAGGGGGTGCTACAGTTTGGTATCAGAGCAATTAAATAAAGTAGCAGAAAAGCTGCACTACAGTTTGGTATGAGTGCCAAGGTTTCGACACTGAGCCTAGATGGGCCAGTGGAGCGGTCTTTGGAACGAGAATGCGAAGGGAAATTTTGTCTGGAAGGCCAATTTCGGACCCTAGTTTGCTCCAAAATGTCAAGGAGTTACTTGATGAGTTTTAAGCTCAGGAGGTATAGCGACATTATGAAACCGCAGCCAGTGTGGTATAAGTCCACAGGGAGAGAGGACTCTACACCAGAAGTGTAAGAGCTTTAGGATCTGCTCGGGAGGGAAGGTGAACCCTCGTGACCGTTAGATCTGGAAAGTGTGCACGGGGTTTAAAGCCTTTTTGAAATTGCATAGGAGTGTGGAAATCACGATACGCGAAATCCCGAAACAATCTACACCGTAGATCGTGGGGAGAAGAACTTGACCGTTGGATCAAGTAGTTTAATAGACAGTGATTTCAGGATTTTGGTAAATAGAAGTTCAAGATGTGTGGATGCATGAACTTCTGATGCTGAAACCCCGAAACGTCGAAAGGATGTGCACCGTAGATCTGAGAAAGATTTGATCGTTGGATTTTACTAGGAATGGACGTGGACACATGGAGATGTACCACGTGCCAGTGGGTTGAGAAGAAAAGACAGAGCGGTGGGACCCGATGACGTCGTTAAAAGTGACGTGGACCCTCCTGAACGTACCACATGCCACGGTGGTGAAGGGCGACAGCTGTGCTGTGGGCCCGGAGAATAAAGTAATTCGTGATTTTGGGGACTCATGAGATAAGGGCATGGGAGCTCGACATTGAAACTCGCGAAGTCGCGAAGTAGCGAGAACGAGAGGAGAAAAGTCAACATCTCTTCTCGGGGTTTCATGAAAGGGAGGCACCAGGGTTGGATGCTACAACTCACGAAGGTGCGAATAGAGAAGGGTGCTAGCACTTATCTCTAGACTATGGTCATGCGTAGCAGACGCTAGCGAGGAGGGAGCCATACCCGTGTCGCATCTCGGGTATCGACGGTTAGAGGAAATGAGTCGAGGGTCTTCAACTCACAAACTCGCAAGATCGCGAGTTGCAAAAGGGTGACTCTGGTTACGAATATCTAACTGTGGGATATTCACGGACTGAAACCCGAAGTCACGAAATATTGAAGTGCCGAGAATGAAAGTTTCGAAAACACGAAAATTGCAGAACCAAACGAGAGGTCAAAAAACTTAATTGAATCAAAATGTCTTTCGTTCTTGTTCGTATTGGCTTATAAATGTTACAGATTGTTCCGAAGGAGTAATGGCCTGACAAACTTTGAATTAATTGCAGAGTGTGTGTGCAAAGTTCAACGGAGCTTAGGATTCCAGTTAACCAACACCGAGTATGGAATGGGAAAAGGTGATGATTGCCTCTGAAACAGGAGACAAACGGGAAGGAAAATATGTCAATATGGGAGTGGAAGGATCGAACTCCAATGGGCACAAAAAAGAGATGGATAAGGAAGAACATATGATGCAACTCATCGAAAGATTGCAGAAAGATGCCCAGGCTCGCCTAGCTGATAGCCGAAATCTCATGAAAATACGGGATCGGTAGGGTGAATTCAATTTAAAAATGTTGAAGAGCCTGGAAAGAATAGAAAAGAAATTGGAAAAGGGGAGTGACACAAGAAGATCAAGAAGTTTCAGAACCCTTGAGGGGAGAAGGATATTGAGGATTGGTAACAGACATTACCATCTCTCCCCAAAGAATTCTGGCAAGGAGACACACAGTAGTTCAAGCCTATCCCCTACTAGAAAACACCAAAAATCTGGAAAGGATGAATTGAAAGGGGAGATGAACAAGATTAAGCCTCCAACATTCGATGGAGAGCATAAGAAGGAAGAAGATGCCGAGACCTGGTTGCTTGGCATGAAGAAATACTTTCAAATGCAAAATTATTTTGCCCATGCAGAAGGAAGAATTGCAATGTACCAATTGAAAGGAAAAGCATCCATGTGGTGGGATCAGTTTGTGCAGGTGAAGCACATCAAAGAGAAAGAGGTCACTTGGAAGAAATTTAAGAGGTATTTTGAGAAGAAATACCTGACTAAAAGATACTATGACAGAAAGATGAAGGAGTTCTTCGAACTCAAGTTGGGCAGTATGACCATTGATGAGTATGAACGAAGTTTTCTGGAACTACTGAAGTATGTTCCATTCATCAAAGACGAGGCTGTCAAGATTCAGAGGTATCTGAGTGGACTGCCACCTTCTATTGGTGAAAAGATTCAATATGATGATCTTAAGACTATGGAAGAAACAATAAGAAGGGCGAAATGCTTATACGAACAACAAAGAGAAAATCCTACCTTTCGGAAGGCTTGGGATGACCAGAAGAGGTTTAAGAAAGAACAGAGGCAGAAGGGAAACATGCCTCCCTTTTTCAAGAATGGCCATGGGGAACAGTCATCCTTTAGAGACCCCAGGAAAGTTGAAGGGAGTGAGAAGATGCCAAGGCCTCCACCTATGGAGTGTTGGGACTGTAAAGGGAATCATAGGTACACAGACTGCCCCCACAGAAAAGACAAAGCAAGAACTGTCCATACTGTTCAGCAAGCTAAAACAATGGAGGATATGGGCAGCAGAATGCTGAGGATCTACGCAACCCTGGACAACAGGTAAGCAGAATTTCAATCGCATATGATTGAAGTGGAAGGTATGATCAACAACCGACCACTTGTTATTTTAATTGATTCAGGGGCTAGCCATAGTTATGTAGACCCTAGAGTGGTGGAAAGTTTGCATCTAATGAGAAGCAAACATGAGATGTCTTGGTTAGTGCAGTTGGCCACAGGGATCAAGAGGAAGGTCACTGAATTGGTTAAGTCCTGTTCAGTGGACATGAAATGAATGAGCACTAAGGCTGAATTGAACATTCTGCCTTTAGGCTCATACGATTGCTTAATTGGGATGGACTGGTTGGACCAGCACCATGCCCTTCTAGATTTCCGTAACAAAAGGTTTACATGCCTGAATGAGGAGGGAAATTAGGTAACAGTCCAAGGAATTCCTAGAGCCGTGGCTATTAGAGAAATCTCAGCCATGCAACTAAAGAAATGTTACCGGAAAGGCTGTCAATTATTTGAAGCTCGGGTGGAAGAAGCATCCCGAGATGTAGTATCAAATTTGGAAGACCACGAAGTACTCAAAGAATTCAAGGACATATTTCAGGAGGTACTTGGACTACCTCCGAAGAGAGACATCGATTTTTCTATAAATTTGATGCCTGGAGCAACTCCAGTTTCGAAGGCTCCTTATAGAATGAGTACACCAGAGCTGAAAGAGTTGCAACTACAGCTCGAAGAGCTACTGAAGAAAGGTTACATTCACCCCAGTGTGTCACCGTGGGGAGCCCCGGTCCTATTCGTGAAGAAGAAAGATGGGACGTTGAGGCTGTGCATTGATTTTTGACAGTTGAATAAGGTCACTGTCAAGAACAAGTATCCTCTGCCAAGGATTGATGATCTTTTTGATCAGTTGAAGGATGAAAAAATATTTTCAAAAATAGATCTCAGATCTGGATATCACCAAGTGAGAATAAAGGATGAGGACATTAGCAAGACCACCTTTAGAACCAGGTATGGTCATTATGAATTCACAGTGGTGCCGTTTGGACTGACAAATGCACCTGCTGTTTTCATGTGCTTAATGAATGGAGTGTTTAGAAATTATTTGGACAAGTTTGTCATAGTCTTCCTAGACGATGTCTTGGTGTATTCCAAGACAGAGGAAGAACATGAGCAACACCTGAGAATGGTGCTGCAGGTGTTGAGAGAACACCAGTTGTACGCAAAACTGAGCAAGTGCTTTTTTTACCAAAGGCAGATCCATTATTTGGGGCACATTATATCTGAATAAGGGATCACTATGGATCCTGAGAAGGTACAGGCCATTCAAGAATGGCCAGCACCAAGGAATGTGGTAGAAGTTAGATATTTTATGGGTCTTGAAGGCTACTATAGGAGGTTTATAGCCGAATTCTCAAGGATAGGTCATTCTATCACTTCCTTGAAAAGGAAGGGGAAGAAGTTCCAATGGACTGAAGGATGTGAGAGCAGTTTCCAGCGATTGAAGCAGATGCTAACCAGTGCTCCAATCCTGAAGTTTGCAGATCCAAATAAGGATTACTTAGTGTGCACAGACGCATGTAAGGAGGGGCTGGGAGGAGTTCTCAGCCAAGAAGGATTTGTAGTTTGTTACGAATCCTGAAAGTTGAAGGAACATGAGAAGAATTATGCCACTCACGATTTAGAGCTGGCAGCAATCATCCATGCCTTGAGGAAATGGAGACATTACCTCATGGGGAAGAGATTCTAGTTGAGAACAGATCATAATGGTCTGAAGTATTTATTTGATCAACCGACCTTAAATTCCAGGAAAATCAGATGGCTGGAGTTTCTGTGCAAATATGACTTTGATATCAAGCATATCAAAGGGAAAGAAAATAAGGTGGTTGATGCACTTAGCAGAAAAGCGCACAAATTACATGCTACATCCATTAACATGTACCAGACTGAGATGAAAGACATAATTTTGGAAGCTGCAAATGCTGATTTGCAGTACAAAAATCTTGTAGCAAAGCTACAACAACGTGAGAGACAACATACCAAGGAAAGTTACACCTTGGGAACTAATGGTTTACTTCTGTATAAAAACAGAGTGTATGTACCCAATGTCCGAGAGTTGAAGCTGGCAATTCTAAAGGAGATGCATAACGTGGATTATGCTGGACATCCTGGATATCAGAAGACTGTGGCAGCAGTCAAAAACCATTATTTTTGGTCGGGTTTGAAGAAAGAAATAGTTGAATACATCGCCAGATGTATGGAGTGCCAGATGGTTAAGGCTGAGCATAGGCACCCAGCAAGGTTTCTGCAACCTTTACCTATTCTTGAATGGAAATGGGACGTGGTAACAATGGATTTTATCACAGGATTGCCCAGAACAAGCAAGAAGCATGATTGAATCATGGTGGTGGTGGACAAGCTTACTAAAGCTGCCCATTTTATTCCACTAAAAACCACCCACAGAGCAGCATATGTTGCTGATATCTTCTTAAAAGAAGTTGCACGCTTGCATGGAATTCCTAAGACAATTGTGTCTGATAGAGACCCGAAATTCACTTCGAATTTTGGAAAGGACTGTTCAAAGGATTCAGAACGAATCTGAACTTTAGCACAACATATCATCCTGAGTCTGATGGACAGATAGAGAGAGTGAACAGAGTAATGGAAGACATGCTGAGAATGTATGTGATGGATAAACCATCAAGGTGGGAAGACTACCTGCATTTGGTAGAATTCGCCTACAATAATGGGTATCATGCATCACTGAAGATGAGCCCATTCGAAGCGCTTTATGGAAGAAAGTGCAACACTCTAGTGAGCTGGGATAATCCAACTGACAGAGCAGTAGTTGGGCCTGAGCTGCTCAAAGAGATGGAAGATCAAATGATCAAAATTAAACATAATCTAAAAGTTGTCCAGGACAAGCAGAAAAGTTACGCTGATAGTAACAGAACCCATAGAGAATTTAGAGTGGGTGACCATGTTTTCCTAAAAGTGAAAACTAACAGGAGTTCCCTAAAGTTGGGAAGTTGCACCAAGTTTGCAGCAAGATGTTGTGGGCCATTTGAGATCCTGGAAAGGATTGGACCGGTTGCATACATGCTTGCATTACCTGCATCTATGACTGTACATAATGTGTTTCATGTTTCACTGCTTAAGAAATATGTACCTGATGCTAATCATGTTATCAATTGGAATGTGATTCAGGTGGAACCAGAAGGTGTCCTGCA
>ML798076.1:138941-158628 GCA_009831015.1 Picea engelmannii
TCTGATTATGTTTTAATCATGTTTTGCATGACTCTACTGCTTATGATATCATGATTTCCATTGTGTATATGAATTAGTATGAAATGCTATGGACTGTTAATTATGGCAGTAACTCATATGAATACTCTGTGTAGAATGTGTTTCTTTGTTTAAATGCATGAGATTTATAATACCTGTATGAGTTATGTGCAAGGTGGTGTTATAAGTTTTCTTTTAAGAGTGATTAAACCTTGGTAGCCAATAAAGGGGGCGCTACAGTTTGGTATCAGAGCGATTAAACAAAGTAGCAGAAAAGGTGCACTACAGCCGAGGGGTATTACAGTTTGCTTACAACAATGGGTACCAAACATCTTTGAAGATGAGCCCATTTGAAACACTTTATGGTAGAAAGTGAAACACTCCTATAAGTTGGGAAAATCTAGCTGATAGGGCAGTGATTGGGCTAGAATTTCTAATAGAAATGGAAGAGAAAATGTTGAGGATTAAACATAATTTAAAGGCTTCCCAAGACAGGAAGAAAAGATATGCTGACAAGGGTAGAACTCACATGGAGTTTAAAGTGGGTGATCATGTATTCTTGAAGGTTAAGGCCAAGAAAAGTTCACTGAAGTTGGGAAAATGTTCCAAGTTGGAAGCTATATATTGTGGACCATTTGAAATCCTAGAAAGGATTGGTCTAGTAGCTTATATGATTGCATTGCCTGCATCTATGTCTGTTCATAATGTATTCCATGTATCATTACTCAAGAAATATGTACCTGATGCTAATCATGTAATTGATTGAAATGTGATTCAGGTGGAGCAAGAAGGCACTATCCAAGTGCATCCAGTACACATTATGGACCAGAAAATCAAACAACTATAATATCGATCCATAGGGCTTGTAAAGGTCCAATGGACCTGGTACGGTCCTGAGGATGCTACTTGGGAGCATGAGGATGCAATGCAGGTAGAATATCCACATCTTTTTGAAGATTTTGGAAATCTTGCTGATATGGTATAAGAAAATTGCATTGAGGACAGTGAAAAAATAAGGGGAGGGGATTGCAATACCCCAAGGTCGAGCCCCTAATTTTTTAATCATTAATTGTAAACATGTTTCTTAGGCTGGTGAGCCAAGTAATGATAATCTAGGATGCTTATGTGATAGTTGGGACATAGATCCTAGGATTCTAAGGTCAGGATGCTATTTTGTATATGTAAATATTAAACTCATTAATATAAAAGCATCACTCTGTGTAGACCAACCACGATGAAAGAGTATGGGGGAATAGTCTCCACTAAGCTGGGTAAGGGAGGGGGTTGAGAGGCTGGGAAAAGGGAATAAGATTAAGAGCTTAAATCTCAGAGAATAATATATATTATTATTCTAAATGTTGTAAGGAGGATATGAATTTATCCTAAGTTCCTTTGGGAAGGGGAGCGACTTCCAAATGGAGAGGAATGTGCTTCATGAGTGTTATGTTTAATCTCAGGCACATGCAGGTATATGTGGGAATTTTGACTATTTTCAGGGATCCTTTTTCCATTCTTTCCACTCACGCACACAATGAGGAGGAAGGAGTAAAACTTGGAAGTCCATTGCTGAACCCTCGACCATCTCGAACCTCTGCAATGAGACAAAACTTATATCTTTTTGAACCTGTACCCTACGGGTTGCATGTGTTTCATCTGGCCATTTTCCCCACGAGTTCATCCTCATGATTCTTTCCATCCCTTGTGCAGTTCACGCACGCACTGATCCCTTGTGTATTTCACGCACGCACTGAACAAGAACGCAACCAGAGCCATTTCCGCCATTGTGAACCTCTGTAATTTGCTGAGTCGTCCGCTTGCCTTACCCGATTTGTTGTTGTGGTTTGAAGAGGTGGGTTTTCAGGCCCATGGTTGAAGAAGTAGGTTTTCAAGAAAGTGGGAAACTCTCTTCGGGTGAGAGAGTTGTTGGGGAAATGATTTCTCCTCGAGGGAGTCTAGTAGAAGCTACAGAGCTATGAGAATTCTTGTTCAGCCTGTTGATGAAGCCCTGGGAGGGAGATGGAGCAGTCGATGGACTATGTGACAGTGAATATGTATACTCCTGGGGTGGGAAAATCATGTGGGGAATGGGAGTCTATGAGAATTGGGAGTAAGTGGATACTTGGAGGAAATCCTTCCCATAGACTGGTGCAACTTCCTCTTGTCCTTGACTAACCTAGGAATCCCTTTTCCGATAGAGTCTAGTCCTATCTCGGGGGTGACCCACCATTGAGAGTGATGAGCAATGTGGTCTAAGGCTAGGAGGTTCATGGAAGGTATAAACACAGTTGGTGCACTACAATTAAGAGATAAGTATCATTATGTGCTTAATCGTTAATGATGTATTTTAGTGCATGTTTGTGGTTATTATAATAATATCACGTGTTTCATTGCATGTATGCTTTCATGTTATCTCTGTTTATTTATGTTAAGTTTATATTGTATTTATTCTGCAAAGAGCTCTGTCTGCCATAGCCTAGTAGGTCTATGTCTAGGACCTAGGCATGGACAACTTTAATCATCTAGTATCAGATAAATTTGGTTTTGGAGTAGTGGCGTTGTCCTCGACGAGGGTGGCCGGGAAACGTTACAAAATGGTATCACAACGTGAAATTTTTAAGTGGAATGACCCGACATAGGAGGTTGGGTATGTTACATATTCCCTAACTCACTTTGATAATCCTTAAGAGGATATCTGGAGACTCCACTAACCTTTTCCAAGGTGCCACCTTACTCTCAACTTTGTGATATTTCCAAGATATGAGATCGTGGCACCATGGGAACATGTGTATCTGAATATTGATTTTGAAAGTTTTCAAGGATACCCGCATTATTTTGATATAAAATTGTTAAAAAACTCTCCAAGATTCGAATACCTCCCAATTACTCACATTATAGAATTCTTGAACTATATAAGTGAGATAGAATTTGAAGGGGAGGATGTTCTAGTAAAATTGTTCATAGTTTCCTTGTCGTCTTTTTTGAAAGATTGGATTAAGGGTTGTTGTGAAGATAAGGGTATATCACCTTTCGTAGACCTCATCAGTAGGTTTATTGAGTTTGTGAAACCACAATGCCAGACATATGAAGATTCCCTTAAAAATATCGCAATATCCCTAGAGGCCGAAGGATTCACCATTGAGATTCTAGAAGATCTTAGGGATGTGTACCATGCTCAATACCAAGAACCCTTTGATATAGAAGGATATATTTATGAAGAAGGTTGTCAACCCCTTGAAGAATAGAAATATTTTTCCCATGATTCAATAGAATGCGGTAAATACTTGACTAAAGAAGTGAGTTATGAGGATGAAGCACTGGTATCTGCTCCTTCATCCGATGAAGCTCTCCAAGATCCTATCTTTCTTGCACAAGACGAAGAGAATGAGATGAATCATTTTCCTTTCCATTTTTTTGATGAAACTTTGTTCTATGATTTAGAAGGTGAATAAGTAAAGGGACCCTTGGAAGAGCTAGGTCCTTCATTTTCTGATGAAGGCAAAAATATGATTAAAGAGACAAGTCTTGGGGATGATGTACTAGATTCTCTTCCATTTTATGAAGTCATCCAAGCCTTTGATTTTCCTACACAACAATAAGTGAACATGGTAAATTATTTCCCTTTCCAAGATTTTGATGATGCTTTATTTTATTATTTGGAAAGCGAAGAAGTATTAGAGGATCCCTTGGATGCATTGAATTATTCGTGTTATGATAAATATAGTGACACGATTGATAATATTGATGAGTTCATACATGTTGGAAGACATAAGTGGGATGTGATTGGTTCTGATGAGGATACCATTTATGATATGGAATGATATATTTGGATGTTTCCTTTACAACAATCATATGATGTTCCTAATAATTTTGACGTTTGGCAACAAGATGATGATATATAATTACAGAATTTTTCCAAGCACCCAAGGATGACCCAATGCAATGTTCTCCTGATGATTTTCGGTCATACCTTGAGGATTTTGATGAGTATTCCTTTGAGCACTTGGATTTATTCTATGAAGAAGATTATCAACCACCGTTGTGCTCAAATTTTGATAAAGGTGAGGACATTTCTTGCCTTAAGTAGGATACTTGTGACAAGGTTTTCCATCTCCCTCTGATTGCTTTACCTCGTTATGTCACTAAGGATGCACTTGGGGAACAGGTCTCTTGTTTCAAGTTTTCTTCAAGGAAAAAATTTCCATTAGAATTCAAGGGGAGGTTGAATGCCTTAAGAATTTTATTATCTCAATATTTCATCTCTCCCTTGAGAAGTTGTCAGTTTCCCTCTAAGTTCTTGTTAATCCCTTCTTAGACCCCAGGGAGTGATGATGTCCAAGGTAGTCAACCCTCAGACTCTTTGAGCGATCCCTTTGAGTTCTTGACCTCTCATGATCTTTTTCTAAGATGGATTGATCACTTTTCTGGAAGGGTGACTTGGCATGATTTTGTCCCTCCATCCCACCTCCATGAGCTAGACTTTATGACTTCCTATGATATAATGCATGCTCTAACTCATGTTTATTTTGTGCTTAACTTGTCATTGTTTTGGTTTATGATGAAGCACAAAGGCATGCGTTATGATACATTGCTAGCATGGTTGTACCAGTTGTATGCTTATACCTAGCATTTGACAGGTAAGTATAGGTGAGGTAGAATAGGTAGGCATTTGCATCCATTGTACATACCATTGCATATCATGTTAGCATAGTTGTAGTTGCATGTTTTATATTTTTCTTGTTTCATTATGTATATATGTATGCTCGTAATGATATGTTAGACTAGATATGTTTTTATTTGTTTATTTTATCATATATGAATGAGGGGTGATATCACCACCCTAGGGATTGCCAATGTCTTTTCTTGAGATCTATCAGACACAGGTCATACCAGATATCCAGAGGTTCTCATGTGCTCTATGATGAGCACATGTCCCTGAGTTGGATCCAGATGTTATCCCTTAGCCTAGGGATAACTAAGGAGATCATGTCTCTAGGCCCACAAGTCCTAAACATGGAGTATTGAGAGCCAAAATAATTAAGCATGGCCCTAAAGGGCCCCTCTTTTCTTCAGTGTAGTCCACATATCACCAACAACAATATCTATCACACTGGCTTGGTCCTGAAGTAACAGTGAGTCTTTCTCCATGAGGTAATGATTCTGGCTATCATGGTATGTGTCACTCTGATTTTTGAAGCACTTGAACATGTTGTATTGAATCCTTCTTCATTTCATGATGTTTTCTTGGAAATTATTCTCTTTGCCTCGTTCAAACCTGGAAGGGTGACACAGTTCCCTAGTAAGTTGATTTCACTTTAGGATGGGTTGATACTGGGTGTATCTTTGAAGATTCATCGTATTTTCCCTCCATACTTACCACTTTCCATCTTTATTCCTTCCATATCCCCTTTCCTTTTTGGGAATTGGGATTGTCTACACTAGGAAGGGTTGTAACTTACCTCGTGGGAAGAAGGGGTTAAAGGCCCAGAGGATAAAAGTGGTTGGAAAGAGTTAAAATAAAAATATGAAACCTTCGAGATGCTTTGCCTAGGGATCCCTGAGAAATAAGTGAAAGGATTCTCGATAAGAAAAGGGGACCCACAAGATAACATAAACACTCAAGGTACTAGTTGATGGATAGGAGGTCTCATCACGAGTTGACCTATTATGAACATGGACAAGTAGCAGTATGAAATTAACACCTATCTGGTCACCAAACCAGGGTAGTGTCTCTTGGTGGAATAACCAAGAGAAAGGGGGTCTCATTACGAGCCAACCTTCTCATTTTCATGAAATATTTATGGACAACGCTGTCACCTTTGGTCATCAAGCCAGGAAAGTGGAATTCAACTATTCCCTTGTAACACAAGAGAAACAGATCAAAAGAAATAAAAGAATAAATGGAAATGAATGGGCTAGGAAACAATTGCATCCATGACAAGGTGCAACTCACCCTCCACAAAGGAAACCTCAGGTGAGACTCTACATTTCGCTGTTATCACATTCACCCCATGCCCAAATATTTACCCCATGCCACCTCATACAATTACATGACTTAGAATAGAATCCACCTGGGAAACACCCCAAACTTAAGGGGGATTATCCCAATAAGACACATTGAGACCCTCTCCAAACCTAAATTTTCAAATTTCATAATGTATTTGAGCAGTTGTTTGGGGTTAAGGGAGGTTTGATGCACATGTTTTGCTAATTTAATTATTATATGTGATTTACATGCTACGATCCTTGTGACTTATGAACCCTTGGAGTGTGTACTTGTTGTTTCTATAGGACCTTTCCTGGTGGATATGTACACAAGAGGGAATGATTAGATCGGACCTTCATGGGGGCTCAAATCCCATAGATGGATGTTGAAACCCCAGCCAGGGGGTAAGAAGAGACTGAATGCCTGCACTAGAAGAAGCAAGGATGTTTCCTTTGAAGGCACTATGGAATACCCATACCTATGGTTTCATTCTCTCCGCACTTTAACATTTCCCTTGGGAGGCCTTGGACATCACCCTAGTAGCCCCATGATGTCACCCAGGGATAGGGTTTGACATGGAGAGATGTTGGGCTACAGTTTTGGCACATGTGGCATGGAGGGGGTCCTTTTGGAGGCCCAACATTTTTCTATATGACCTCAATGTCTCATGGAGGAGGCCTAATTCCATCCTAGGAAGGATGATGTCACCGTCTTTAGGGTTTTAATTTTGAAAATTGATTTAATTTTGAATTTAAAGAGCAAATTGACATGTAGGCTCTGTTTTATGAAAAGAAACAACTGTTGGATTAATTAGCCAGGATTTCCCATATAAATATGGCTGGCTAAGTTCATTTTTTCATCATAACTCTTCACACATAAGTCATGGTCTGAAATTTTCGCCCTCTTTAAGGGTTATTGGCTAAAATAACCAGTGTGCATCTCTTGGGAGAGCTTTATGGTGGTGTATTTTGGCATTTTTCATGGTGGGATGGTCTTCAACTAGGGTTTGAATTGATTATTATTGGTGAAGTAAGTAGAAAATCTTCATTTTTATTCATGCTATGGATGTTTGTGGTAAAATTTACTTGTTTCATTTCTAAGATTATGAAATTGCTTGTTTGAACCCTAGGGGAGAAACAACAAATGCTTCTTTCTCCCTATAACTCTTCTACTAGCTTGATATTTCCAATTATAAATTTTTCTTGTGAGTGATTATTAGAGCCCTAAAGTTCTATCTCTCTAGTAATGTCATTCTAGTCACCAATTAAATTGTCTTTAAAAAAAATGCTAAGGAAGGAAGGTACACTAGGGCATAGAAGTGCTTAGAAGGGTTAAATGCTTGAGGCCTTGAAGTGCCAACACCTCTTTCATTTACTTCTTCCCTTAGCTAAGAATTATCACTACTTTATTTCCCAAGTGATATTGTTACTATTATTGACTCCTTAAGCCCCTAAAAGGCACATATTTCTACACTCTTGTGGATGAATGAGATCAAACAAACTTTCAAACTATTTTCTTGAAACTCTCACTAACACTAACAACCATATTTTTTCTGATATAATTTCTATTACAACCTTTATTTATCATCTCTAATCAGCATACTAACCTCAAAAACTAACCCATAAATTTGCACTAGCCTAGGTGCTATCATCCCAAGGCTCTAGTCTTCCTTTTGCTATTGTTCTAAGTGCAAAAATCTGAAATTGTTTAAGGGTGTTTCTGCTTTTGTAACTACTATTAAAAAAATCATTGCAGCCCCTTAACAACCCTTAAAATGTCCATAAAACCACCAACATTTGTATTAGGCAAGTTACTATCAATATATACTAAATTTTTTGTCTAAATTGCCTAAACTAAGTATTTTTTCTGAAGTGGTTTTGCTGTTGTCATCACTATTATTTTACTGCTGTTACAAGTGTTTTGAAATCATATTCATGTCACTTATTGAATTTTTTTAAATCTTGAAATTGTAAGTGATAAAGTACTATCAAACTTGCAAAGTATTTATATAAGTTTTTGTCATCATAGCTTGCAATTTCTGGACATATTTGTTGCTGCTATACAGTTCATATTTTAATGTTTAAGTAGCATATTTATATATTGAAGTCACTGATTTGAAACATTTATATCACTGCTTACTGCTAACGTTTGTTTTTTCATTGGTAAAGGGTAGGTACCACTCATTTCCTTTTCCTTTTCCCCTTTAAACATTACCAAGTGATTTCTTTCCTTGAGTGACCTAGAGAGAGGGGTGGGTGTTATCTGGTATTTTTACCCTTCATCAACCAACTAGGTCTTGGGATGTCTCCCTTGGAGTGAGTTTCTTCTCCTCCTAGATATAAATAGGTATCATATTGGTGTGACAGTGACAGGACTACCTTTGTGTTACGTCAATCTAGGCCTACTTTCCTTTAGGCTTTGGGAACGTATAGACTGTGCGATAACATGCTACAAAAAATATACATGATGGATCCATGTCAAAATATATCATAACCACGAACAATAAACAATGGATATATGTATCAAAATATATTAGGATGATAACTGGAGAAATGAGATGAACAAACTGATCCTCCAAAAGTGCCAATGTCATATGGGTGAGTGGTACTATTTTGCACAACTCAAGAAATAACATGAAGTGGAGATGCTACTATGGCCCAAGTTATTCAATCTTAACTCACCGAAGGTACAAATATGCACCATGTGAATAAATGTTTTGATGTCAAACATGGGAGAAATTGTTTTATTATCGGTCATTCATGTATACTATTAACAAATGTGAGATAACCCACCAATAATGATAACGGGCATCAAGGTACCTAGTGCATTCTAGAAAGTGTAAACATATGTTCTTTCCTTAGAAACTTGAAGAATCTATCGATCAAGGGACATTGGTTTATTCCCATTATTAATAGAAAGGGAACCTACCACTGATTACTGCAAGCCCCAAGGTACTATAAATTCTCTAGATCTCGTTCCCCAAGAAAATGAGTCGGAGTCAATGGGAATAGATTTGTTAGGAGGGAATTAGGGAATCCCTCATCATCCAATACAGATGGACATAAGGATAAATATTTGGAAGGTATCATATGAAAGAGTTGGAAGAACACACCATTGAGTGTGTCTCCTTCATGTGCCATATGGAATGGCACATAGAAGAGACCCTCTAAGAAAAGACTGATAATGAAAGATGCTAACAAAGGTGATTATTTCTACCAATGATGAAAATGGAAACCAAGGTACATAATGAATCCCAATAGGTGAATAAAGGTCTTTCTATCAAACACATGGGAAACAAATCACTCAGTGACCAATGATGAGTTGTCAGCTGTTGAGTAAAAGGTAATGTACCAATGATTAAAATCATCCTAGGGTACTACAACTCTAGGTAAAACTCTCAAATCAATGTGTTGTAGTCAATAAGAGATGACCCACCAATGAGAATTCAATGGGGACCTTCCACACTAGAATGAGTAATGGAAAACTATACCGATAACACTTTGAGAAAAACTTGACAACCGGGAACACCAACATAAAAATTCATAGAATCTAAGGAATGGCTGACACAGGATAAAACTTTACTTGAACATTAGCATGACACAATAGTGACTTGGGAAACATTCGACACAAAGTGGAATAATGATTTAATTTGATGAATCAGGAGGAAACAATGAAATATCCATAGTAATTGGAAGAGTAACCAACCAGAGGAGTAATAAAACTCAAAAAATCAAGGTTTGACTTTGTAAGTTCATACTTTACCCAACTTGCTAAGAAGACAACTCAAAACTTGGTGCTTTGTTCAAGGGAGACATGACTTAGGACAACTACCAACAAAAAAAATATCTTAATTCTTTCATCCTCTCTCTTTTTTATCATATTTTATTTTTGTGTAATTTTCATATTATTAAATCCTAAAAAATGAATAAAATAATGCCAAAATACAATGGAGAAAATGACTGTCATGGGGCAATCAAACTAGTTCAATGTGCATGGAACATACCTATGCAGAATGCAGGAAGGACATGCAGGATATTGACACTCATATGGGTGACTCCTCTAGGGATATGTTTATGAGGTGCAAATGCAACAAATGAAAAATAAATTGGCTCAAGAGAATGTGCATGTAGTAAGAAATAAATGGAAAATTGAGGTGATAATTAGGCTCAGAAGTGCATGTAGTAGTATGCGATGCATCAATACAACTATAAATGAAAAAATGGGACCCCCGTAGGTAATGGATAGTAATAAATTGAGAAGAATTCATGTGGATTCAAAAAAAAATCATGGTGGGGATAAAAGGGATCCCGAGCCTATGAAAAGCTTCAAAATGGGTGCAAAAAAGGAAAATGAAGATCTAACTAGGGCACCCATGATCAATGGGTTATACCACATAAATCACAACACTTTTTAAATGATAAAGAAGGCTCTCTATTGCAACTCGATGGGGTCGATCCTCAGGAAAAATGGAATGGAACTAATGATGCACAATTTAAGGTGGGAAAGCCTAACCTATATGCCAATTTTGAGGCCATTACTTATTATAATGGATAAGTGTGGACCAAAGTGATGAAAAACACCAAAGAAAATGTCTCAAAATTCCTATATATGTTACCACTAACACTCATCTAGAAGTGAATAAATACAATATATAAACCTATGATAACAACTCATGCTCTGGAATACAAAACTTTAAAACAACAAACTTTAAAAGTACAATATTATACAAAGCACTACACTACCTTGTGTCTTATGCATATTAATTCTTCAAGTAGATCTCGTTGTTAGGCCCATGCCAAGGATTTATTTGGTATTCAACCCCTAAAGTCTCTAGTTTAGGAATAAGAAACAATATATGATGCATGTATTCCCATGGTCTATCATCCATAGTCATGGATTCACGGATAAACTCATTTGAAGGAGATTCAACATCTAAGAAGTTGTGTGATTTGGGAGGATTGACGACCCAAATGGGAGAAGTGAATTGATCATATTCCATATTATGATGGAGATTTTGATTAGATATGGAAAAGTTAATCAAAAAATACTCATAGATACCTTGGATTGAGGACTTACAAATAGTGATATCAAACTCAAGAGGAAAATCACAACCCCTTAGGTCAATAAGGGGAAGCAAGGGCTCATATTCCCACATTGTGTAAATCACTTGATCAATTGTCGATACCTTGTCTTGAGAAGGAAAACACGGGTGTAACGAATATTTCTCATAAAAAATTGAACACCAAGGATATGATGTCGCATAATTCACCTATGTCAAGGTAGAACCTAGTTGAATAATATGAATGTATAAAGGGGTATCCTAGGCTAAAGTTGAATTAGGATGGAAATGATTATATGGAAGCTCATATATAGTTACAATGCTTCCATTGTGAGGAAAATGCATCACCTAGAAGATTATATACAATACATCATTTGTAGCATATACATAATCATGCCCAAGAAGCATATTGAAATCTAATGGGACTTACAATACTATCATATAAACTAGGATAGTCTTCCCACCTAAAATTATAGGTAACTAAGGAAGAATCCCCAAAGATTCACTAGGTTTTGTATCAAAAGACAACAATTGACTAGTAGCTGACACAATCTTGGGAGAACCCAAATATTTCCAAGTTGAGGAAGATAAAATGATTTCAGAGGCTCCTTTATCTACTATAAATTGGTAAATGTTTGTTGAATTAACTTCAACCCTTATTTAGAAGGGTGCAGAAGAAATAAGGTGAGGCTTAACAATATTATTCCAATCAAAGGAAACCATCCTCTAACTTGGAGGGGGAATGATTTAAGTTAGTGGAATTTCCCCTTGTTCAAAAGGTTATGAAATGAAAATGTTGAAGACATGGTCAATAGACACATCACTCCTCAAAAGAAGAGTGGGATCGACTAAATATTACATTGGCTCGAACACTTCATCAACCATTGGTTGAATAGGCTACAATAAAAAATCGTTAGTAAACACATCACCCTCTAAAAGAACAAAGGGATCGACCGAATATTGCATCGTCTCAACTACTAGTTGAATAGGTTGCAAGACAACATGGTCAGTAAACATATCACCCTCCAAAAGAAGAGTGGGATCAACCAAATATTGCATTGACTCGACCACTTCATTAACCAATGATTGAATAGATTGTGAGACAACATGGTCAATAGACATATCACCCTCCAAAAGAAGAGTGGGATTGGCCAAATATTTCATTGACTCTACCACTTCATTAACCAATGATTGAATAACTTGCTGAGAAACTGAAGGTGATTCAGGAGAAGAATAGCCTCAAGATAGGGACTACACTCTTTGTACATATGGAATACTAGAGCACATATGAGTAAGGTGATCTCCCTTGCAAAGTATACAAGGGAATTTAGGCTTGCATCATACTCGTCTAGATTTCTTATCAATATCAATTCCCCCAACATGAATTGCATTGGTTGGTGGATTTCCCCCAACATGAATTGTATTGGTTAGTTTCTTATCACCGGTATGAATTGCAGTAGTTGTTTTCCTACATATAGTATGAAATGAAATGAATATATTCTCACTCCCAGCATAAATTGTAGTGGCTAGTTTATTTCCCCCAACATGGCTCACAAGGGTTGGTTGCTTATATCTAGTATGACTTGCGGGGACTAGAATCGTACCCCTAACATGACATGCGGGGACTGTAATCTTACCCCTAACATGACTTGCATTACTTGGTTGCATGTATCCAACATGACTTGCAGTGGTTGGTGAATTTTTCCCTTGTCTTCACTTCTTCTTCTTATTCTTCCTCTTTCTATTCCTTTTAGACTTCTAGTTACTAGTAGCTAGACTTTCACTATATGAGGCATACAAAGGAGTATATTTTGTTGATATAGAAGGTAAAGGATCAACACCAATTTCATTCCCTTGACATAAGGTTCTTATCTGCAAATCCTCAGGAGAATTTGGAACATTTAGAGTGGTCCATATCCAAACTGATAGTCCTACACTCAATTCAAGAATGTTCAAAGTGACCATCAAGGGGGCACCAAATTTTCCAAAGAAAGGAAAAGAATAAGAATCCCCTTAAGAAGGGGTACCTTGTTTGACATCCTAAATAACTTTATACATAACAATATTATTGCACTGGGTCTTCCCTTGTAATATTGTCCATGTCTGGCTGAGTCTATCACACTAGCTATTGCAAACTAGTGTTATTTATCCTACTCCTTCAAGAAGGAGAATCCATGATTTTAGGTGAAGGACCACAAGTCCTTATAGACCAACAAAGATATTGGTTAGCCACTTTGGATTAGAGATTCAAAAGGCTAACTGCATAAAACAACATGCAACTGTAAAATTCTTAAGAGGAATCAACAAAAAAACCACTCTTCCAAGGCTTATCCTAGGTTGGTTAGGTCTTGAGTTTGAGGCAGTGAAGATCTAATCAAAGGACCTTCTAGAGGCCTACATGGGTTTATTAAGTCCCATTATCGATCAACAAAGGAACATGATATATTTATGGTAACCTTCTCACAACGTTAACCTAAGGTGCAAGTAACCTCGATAAAATGGGCACCCTCCAAAGGATCCAAGATGGTAATTATGTGTATTCTTCATGTACTATGAGCACTTCCCACTCACAGTCACCCATGTGAAATCCTATGAATGGAAACTAAGGATACCAATTCACAATCAACAACCAGGTGGAACTATCTTGGGTCGGTATCACATGTATGGGTAGGGAAACAAATCTTGAAGCTTCTGAAAGTGTTTTCACCCATAGGACCTAACACTTTGGAAACCCCCATACACGTATTAATCCAATGGAAACTAAAGTAAGAGAAGGAGAAAATATCACCTCCACTTACCCTAATTCGACCTCATTCTTAACACTTATGTTAGAGGTGCTTTCCCAACAAGAACTCCTTACTACTATTAGGTTTCACACTCTTTAATCAACTCTAGTTTCAAATTTCATGGCCTTAGAGAGTTTACTCTCCAACCTTATTCCAATGTCCTAAATCCTAGACTACTGTTGATTTTTCTGGAAAGAAAAGAATCTAGTTAATTTTAGTTAATAATTTATTTTAAATGTTTGTTAATTACTAAAAGGTCACAGAAGCGTTGATGGTATTTTGAAGACTCAAAAAAAAAAACTTGTAAGAACACTTGCATACAAATTGCACTAAATCTTCAATGAAAATAGTTAAAACATGAACAACTTTTGAAACACAAATCCAATGCAATATGCAGACTCCTAATGAATATTTTTTTCTTGCAAATACTTGTAACTATCAAACCCTACTCAACAAATAAGCAAAACAAAATGTAGCTAATCAAACTAGCCTCAAACACACAAAGAACAAAATAAAAAACACACATAAAATGTTTTTTTCTTTTTGATGATAATGAAATATAGAATGAAATCAAGTAAGAACTTTTCAACTGCAAATCTACTTCATACATGTATTGGAAGGGAAAAAATCAAATATGCAACAACCATATAGTAGGGGAAGGGTTGGAAATGAGAAAAACTCACTCCCAGGAGGAAATTGCGCATTCTGTGAAGAAAACAAGTGAGTACTCTGCCTTTCCTTAGTGAAACCTATAAATGATAACTGTCACTAAAGGAAAAGAGTGAGTGTGTCCTGTAAGAGGATAAAATCCTCAAAAAAATCTTGCAAACTAACTTGCAAGACTACAAGCAGGCAATACAAACTGAAAAATGGCAAAGAAGCCTAAACCTAAGCCAATAAAACAACTAAGCAAACCCTATTGAGAAGAACTCTGGTATTTATCGGTAGTGGAGTTGTCAATTTTGTTGTGTAAATAAGATTTCCTATAGCTAGGGCTAACTATAACAGAGCAAGTTTCAAAGAACAATGCTAATATTTCCTAAAAGTAGCCTATGATATTATTTGAATAACTAATAGGTAATTACAAGAGGTCTTACCCGGTTCAGAAGAATGATTGGAGATGATCCTTCTTAGTTGTCCTCACTCCATTTTTCCTCATTATTTCTTTAGATTGTAGCCTTGCACATATAGAAACAACAAACCTTCATCAAACTATTGGAAAAAATGAAAATGAATATAAAGTAACTACTTTAAATAACTCAATCAAGTAAATTAGTTCCTTAGATAAATACTAAAAGGATATTAAATTCAACATGAACAAATCATAATTTAGGAGAGGGAAAGAAGATACATCTTCATTTTATTATCAAGAACAACAATAAAAATAAATGTACCTGATTTTGCTGCCAACACCATCTGTAACCACCATATGGATTCATCCAATCCCAAGCCACTCAAGAATATCACACCTCCAATGTTCTTCTCATTGTGAATATGAGGAATATCAAGGGATATTATCCATTAATGATACAAATGGGAAATGAACTTCAGGAAAAAAGGGCTTCCAAGGAAATGCAGGTCATAAAAACCTTGGGATATAATGACTTGGCTACCTGGGGCTAGATGATTACTCTAGCATAATAACAATACTTGTACTTTCCTCCTTCCTTTCGGTCTCTTTTATACCATTTCAATATGTTTGATACTAGTTCTACGAGTTTTATGGAGTTATAGAGTTAGTTTTCCCACAAACCTCACTCAACAACATGTAATTTTCACATTTTTTGTATTTTTTTGGTACTTTATAATGCACTTGTTCCTTTATTGAAGGGAAAGAGTGAGACTCTCACCTTTATTGAGAAAAATAAGTGAGTGGATTAATAGGAAGGATTTTTGGCAGAGCTCTAGGAGGGCACAAGAAGAAAAAAAAGGGGATATAAAGGGATAAGGACCAATCAAATGCATATCATCCACTAAAGTGGAAAAATATGCTATAACATTGAACTATCCCATGAGTCTAGGAAAGAACACAGTAAAAAAATGCAGTTATCTTCATGAAAAATTTTATATCAATAAACAACAATTGACTTACCACGGTGTCAAAGGAATTTAGATTCTCTTTCATGGATTCCCCATCATTTATCCTTAGGAGGTATGGCTTCTTTTGAAGGAAGAGTTTTTTTACCAAGGAATCAGATTGATACGAAGTCCCTAACTTATCCCATAACTCCTTGCCTACAACTTCTCTTAAGACATTTAGTAACAATAAATATGAAAGACATGATTATATTGTACTCTTTTCCTTCCTATCCAACTTTATTGAGTATGTCACTGGCATACCCATAGGTGTAGTACTAGGATCCACAATGACCCACTATTCTTTGTCTAAAAGAAGGTCCTCTATCTTGAGCTTCCCTATCTCAAAGATTTGACCATTAAATTTCTCAATATCAATTCTATAACATATCACCATTACCTTTCAACACAATAATGACCACTACATATCTCCCACTAAAACCAAGTTTATCACAGACCTAAGATAAACTTGCTTTATAAAAAATGAGTTAAACCCTTCACATCAAAGGCGCCCCCCTGAAGCCAAATAATATTTCTCGGATAACAAATGAAAGTTTTAAACCTTTGAAGTGGAACAATTCATAGTTATTCTTAACCAAAATAGAAATAACAACAATGGCATACACACAATACACAAAAATTTATCCTAGAAACCCTTAACCAAGAAAACCAAGAAAACTTAGAGTTGCACCTCTTTCTTCTTCATTGTATTAACTTGACTGTACATAATACAATATTTAGGTATTCTACAACATTCAAAAACTAATCCTTTAACCCAAATTATATTACAACCCTAATACCTTAACTGGGATTAGATTACAATGGATTGAAAAAATGTTGTCTTAAAAACACAAAATAGGCCAAAAATGTACCAAAAAACAACCAAAATTAAATTTTCAAGGGCTCCCCCCTATGCAAACCCCCCACCCTCCCCGCATGAAGATAACCTTGAAAAGAATACAACACATTCCCAACAAACATGTTCATTTTTTAGATTAAATCTAAAATTTATAGCCCTCTAAAGTTGCCAATTTTTCCCAATTTCTACACTTTTATGTAACTTGGTGCATTGAATATCAGAGACCAACCTCAACCACTTGTAGAGGACAATCCAATGAGAACCATAATTTTTTTTGCATCGCTATTGATAATACTTTTGATTATTGTACTCAGTAACTTTCATATTGGTGATCCAATGCTCCAATCGATTTCTTCATTAATTTGGAATTGTCAACTTTTACTTGTTCCACATTTGTATAGACTTGAAATTTTTGGCTAAAACTATTATCTTTCTAATGGAGAAAAATTGGAGAATTTTCACTAGGATAAAGATGTTTATATTACTAAGAGTATCAAAATATAGAGGAGAAATTTTCTAGTTTTGAAGTCTTGGGTCACTTTTCCTCATTTACAACTCCCAAAATCACCAAAAAATCTCAGAATAGTGGATTTTGGCCTATTTCTTCAACCACACTCCAAAATACTTGGAACTTGGAAAAATATTCTACTAGTTTTATCCATGCCAACTCTTATTCCATAATTTCCAATTTTCATACTCAAATGATCTCTTGTCACTGAGTATCCTTCTTCTCTTAAAAAACCACTAATTGCAATTTTCTAAAATCTTGGAGTTGAATCAAAAAACCACTCTCACTAGCACTTTTATAGTCCTCACCACTACAAATTTACATATGAAATTTCAACCCTGTATGATTTCATATGCTCCTATTATTACCAAAACAAAAAATTATCTCTAGACTTGTTTTTTGTTATGCTGGCATGGCAAGGCCCATGGTTGTACTAGCAGGACACTAGTGTCAACCTAGAACCTACATGTAACTCAATGGTTATACCATTTCATCTTCTTCTATCCATTCCATCCATTTCATGTTACAACTTCATAAGATTCATTGTACTTATGGATTGTCAATTTTAGAATGGGGAAGATGTTGGATTACTGAGAGGGGGTGGGGTGAATCAGTAATAGAGAAATTTAATCCTTTTTAACCATATAATCTAAGTGTTATATCAATGTAACATTATCATCCAATAACTGCAGAGTAAATAAGCAATGAACAAATGAACAATCATACACATACATAGTACACCAGTGTTTTACGTGGAAACCCAAATCGGGAGAAAACCACGAAATGACTTTTCTTATATGTCTTAAAGAATTACATTCATTGGAAGCACCAACTTCCTTTGTTTTCTAGCTGCAACTGGAAGGAGGCTCCAACCCCCTAGTTTCTTAGTCTACAAACTGAAGGAAGCTCCAACTCCACAATTCTCTGGCTACAACCAGAAGGAGGCTACAACCCCCTATGTTCTCTGGCTACAACCAAAAGATGGCTACAACCACCTGTCCTTACCCCATCCAACCAATCTGAAGTAGAAGTAGAATGATGGAACCACTGTCACAATATCACTATGAGATATACAGCTATAAACCTGTACCAATAAATCTGAACCATGCATCAACCTGTAATCAACATGTACCGTAAACAAGTGCATCAACCATGCACCAACCTGTAGCAAACAACCTGTAATCAACATGTACCATAAAAAAGTGAATCCAACCATATACCAAGTATATACCAATCATGTTTCAACTACTAATCAACTATGAGTCATCAATATGTACTAACATCATCAACTATACACCTCATGTATGTGCCAACTCATCAACTACTTGTCTCAACAATGTACTCAACATGTACCTCAACCAAAATCTCTCATCAATTTCATCATCCAAATATGAGTTGTAGCTCTGTAATAGACCTATTGTATATGATCACATTCTTGCAAACTTTCCTTAACTTTAACAACAAGAGACTAGCATTTTCATCAAACTTTTCTTTAGTCTCACATGCCTAGTTTTGGATTAGTCAACAACCCTAACTTGAAGTATTCATAACTTTGTACCTGTAATGTATAAATATCTAAAAATTATACAAAATTTTATTCAGTGTGTTTTATGCAATTAATCCAAGTGTCACTACTTGGAACCTCTCATAAAAGGAGTTATATCAAAAATGGCATACCTTGTTGAATTCTGGATTATTCTAGAGAGCGGCCTTGTAGAGCGTGCCCCACAAGGAATATTTGTTGAAATGATTTGAAACTGTTACAAAGCATACTATGGACTTTACCCTAACCAAAACATTTTTTCTCAGTGAATTTGGATCTGTTATGAAGAAGTTATGTCATTTTTACCCGAAACACATGTTTTTGACTAGTTTTAGGACTTGCCACAAACCCTATTTTCCACAGAGTGTAACTCCCAAAATACAATGACCCACAATCTGAATTTCTTACCAAAGATACTTGGATATGTTTTCTCAATGGAATAGAAATTTCACGATCTGAATCATTATAGAAAAAAAGTTATAGTGAAAATGGTGAGATGACCTGTAAATAACATACCTTAGAAAACACCATCAAAAGAATTTATCCTTCCTTGCATTTCGGCCTTCTTTTCTTCACTTTCCTCAGAATTTCGACTTATATATGCTTTGGTTATCTCAGACACCTATAGGTATTCAATATGTTCAAGTGTGTATTAAATGAGAGAGCCTTGCCTCTTATTTATGCTCTCCAAGTAGCTTCCTTAAAAACATCCTCTAGGTCACTTGGCCCCACTTTCCTTATTTTAGGGTTAACCCACTTCTAATTTATCCATTAAATTTATTATTTAAATAATTTATTTTGTATTCACTTTGAATTATAATACACTCATTACTTCACTTTATTATTTACCTTTTA
>ML798077.1:0-10537 GCA_009831015.1 Picea engelmannii
CCGATGGGGACAAGGTAGTGATCACGGAGTTGGTCATGTGGACCAGGGGCTAAACCAGTGGGGCTAGCGTGATCAGAAAGGCGCGTCGCGAATCGGGAATTCGCAATTCCCATGGACATGTGTTTTGCGTCATCACAAACGCCATAGCCCCGATGGGAGGTTATACAGCGGTGGTCTTATGGTAAGTGGTCACATAGACTACTGTATAGCATAGAGGGATAATGCGTTAGGAGCATATCGGGGATCGGAGAACTGCGAGTTCTGAGAACTCGTGAATTACGACAACGGAAATCCTGAAACTCCGATAGGAGTAGCCCGTACAGAAGGTAAGGCCACGGTCGTAAAGGCAGTAAACCACAGGCTTGGCCTGGGGACTTAATGCGTAAGGAGAGCATCGGGATTTGGAGGATCGCGAGTCATGGGGGTGAATGAGTTTTGACATTAGAAACCCTGAATCCCGATAGTGAACCAGGGATTGGCATTTCGCTAAGGCAGGTTTGTGGGAAATTAACCCAAAAAATTTTAAATTATGATAGTGAATGTGTTACAGAAGAGCTACGTGAACAGACCTAAGTCACAGAATGTGCTCATAGTTGATGATATTGACCTCATCATTACAGCTATATCAGACACCTCGGAGGACATTTTGCAGAGAAATGAAGCCAAGCAAGAAACAATGTATGATAGGATCGAGGCAGAGCTCAAAGGGGTACAGAAAGCTCTCTATTCAAGTTGCGCAATGTCTACTGCGTCGTTGTCATCAGAAAGTATAGAAGAGGGAGATGAGCCTACCCAACTACACAAAATAGTAGATTCGACAGAGGCTCACCTTCATCGGGTCCAGGAGGAAAAGAAACAAGCCACAGAGGCATTAAAGAAAGAAAAATAAGAAGCACTAGAACAACGTCGGGTTGCGCAACAAGAAAAAGATGACCTCCAGGCGAATTTTGAAGAAGAAAGAGCGTAGATCCAGAGAGAGAAAGAACAACTACTTGCAGAGCAAATTGGATTTAGAGAAGCAGTCACTCGAGCACTTTGCTTTGTGCCAGGATTGACACCAATGGAAGAGGAGATGGTTGAGAGCCAAGTGGGGAAGCTCGCTGAAGCCATTCAACAGCTTCAAGCACGAGTAACATAATTGGAATTACAATATGTGCCAAGAACTCCACAAGAAGTGCGAGATCATAGGGAAGAAACTTCCAGGAGCATAGTCGAAAGAATCAAGGCATTGGCCTTAGAATGCAATCAATTGAGCAGTCAAAGTGCACAAACCTATGAGCGCCTTGCAGAGAACCCAAAACTAAGGACATTGGAGTCATAGCTCCAGGAGGCAAAGCAACAAGCAGCGACAGTACAAGCATAGTTGAAACCACTGTCAGCAGTCGAGAGGATGAAAAGGTCCCAGGAACAGTGCGTCATTCAGCAACAAATCCATGCCATCCAAAGTCGAGTCATGGAAGTGACCTTGAGACTCTATTCGATACAGGATGAATCCTACACACATTTTGAAGAAATAGAGGGACAAGGTGCACAATTAGAACAAATGGTCACCACAGTAGAACAATGCTTGGAAGGACCTGTCACTGAGACAGTCATTTAGGAGTTAGTTGATCAGGAGGCTCTGGCAAAGCAGCAAGTCAAGGCATCTCGAGCTAAGCTCGAGACCTTTGAAGAAAGATTTCCTAGACCAGAGTGACTCAGGATGAGTCATAGGTGAGTGTTGGGGGCATGTTGGCCCTCGACCAAGTTTTGTGGAAACTATGGTTATGTTGACCATTTTTGGGACTTCGACATGCTGGTCGAAGATGGAGCACCCAGGCGAAGCAGAGATCATGGGATATTTCCCCCTTTTAGGGCCATTTTTGGGACATTGACATGTTGTTCGAAGATGGAGCAGCCAGGCGAAGCGGAGATCATGCGATCTCCCCCCCTTTTTGGGATTTGGGCTTATGTAACGGGTATGGGATGTTGGCCCATGGGTTTTTCCCATGTTTAGGCCTCTTTTGTAATGTATAAATAAGTAGCCTGGCGATGTAAGTAGAGGTTCGATCTATGTGACTAGGGTCGATGACTTAGTGCTAATTCTAGTTATGTGCATATTGTAAGACTTGCAGATATAAGTGCAAGAGATTGTAAGAGACTGTGTAAGGCTTTGTGCTTTGACCTACTCGAGGAAGGAGGATCTGGCGAGGAGGGCACAGATCTTATGTCCTATGCGGAGTTGGTTTTGTGGCTTTGTGCATGTAGGAATATTGAACAAAGATAATAAAGAAGACAAAGAGTTGGTGGATGTAGCCCCACACTAGGGGTGAACCATGGATATCATGTGTTATGGTTCTTTGTGCTATGTTGTTCATGTATTTGTGAGTTTATTTGTTTTGTGCTTATTCTGAATGAATGCTTAAATGCTTAGTGATATGGATGAATGCTAGATCTAATTTATTCCTATGTGTTAATTGCTTGGATGTGGTAGATCTTGTCGAATACTGCATTGTCCTGTAATTAGGGTTTTACCCGCGATGTGTATAAGGGTTGAAGACTAATGAATGTTAAATGCTAAGTGCTCTGTTAAGTTTTGTGATCACAGATATGTGTCCTAGCTAGGTTGTAGACACGTGAGTGCTGCAACCCCCCCTACCTCTACCTCGAGTGAGACTTCATCTTCTTCGCAGGTGTTGCCGAAAGGGCCGATAGTTAGGGTTTTGTTGGTGCATTGCTGAAGCATTGAACCCTAGGTCTGCCTTTGTGCCCAACACTCGCTAGCCCCTAGAGATGAGGAAGAGAACCTTGAAAAAAATACAAGGTAGATATGTTTCCAAAGTAAAATAAAGTGTCTTTTTTGGATAGCGTGTGACACTATTGTTAATAAGGTTCTTTCTTGTGGTATTTTATCTCAATGAATGCTTCAAGGTCTATATGTTCCATGGATGTAGCCTTCCCTCTATGGTTTTGTTAGTCATCTTAAACTTCATCTAAAACACTATGAAGTTTGTCTATAATACTATGAAATTATTCATGTGTCACTTCTCTACTTTGTTTACTTCTAGCTATCTATGCAACTAAATGGAAGTTGTGCAATTGAATGAATTGGAAGGTTGAGGGTTTCAACTGTAATTGTAGTTTCCCATGCAATCACAAAGTGGAAACACTTCCTATATTTGGAGGTGGCAACAACATCCATTTTGTTAGTGACATTGTGTGTGGCCTTCACCAATTTGGATAACTTGTCAAAGTGGTGAGTTTTTCTCCTTGGTGACCAAAATGATATAGTCCATAAAATAGTATTTCGATGCAATGTGGTGTGTTTTGGGCTCTCTTATGAAATAATTCAAAATAGTTATAATATCTTGTTATGGAATACACTAAATGGTACTCAAAATGCCCCTTCATCTTCATCTTCACTCCTTGTAGTCATTATTGTTATTACTCTACTTTATATCTAAAACACAATGAACAATAAAGAAAACATCATTTAAATATTACATTAGTAAGATTTATGCAAAAGAGATATAAAAAGCATTTAAATATTACATTAGTAAGATTTATGCAAAAGAGATAGAGCATACATTTAATGCAAACATCTTTTTATTTAATAAAATAAATACCAACAAAGTTAATAATATAAAACATCACATACTTACATCTGCATTTTGACCATTTTAGATCATCAAATAAACAATGAGATAATATAATAATATAGTACATTTTACATAGTCTTCATTTTTCCCATTTTATGGAATCGAACAACGAGATAATATATAACATTTTACATAATTTTCAACCATTTTTTAAATACCTGAAGTGAAATATAATCTTATACTCATGTCAAAAACCATCATTCGGATTGATAAATATGGCCTCATATATATTATTCATGGACTCCTTTACCTAAAGGGGTCATGTGATATCACATACAATATCCAAATGTATCGAGTACAGAGCATATTTAAGGTTTTTTATTACATGATATATTAATAAAAAAATTTAATGATTAGGCATAATTATGGTATAGATGATTTTAGGGGTTAAATTTTGTTAATGGATTAATTTTCCATGGGTTTTTTCAAAAAATGATTAGTTAATTTACATTTTTTCTAAAAATGATTCACCCAAATTTTATAAAATAAAATTATTTTACCTTTAAAATCACCAAAAAATTATAGAAACTATACAAAATCCTTAGAAATTTGAATAATTTTACAAAACTATCGTTAAACATTTTACATTTTGCATATTAAAGACTAGTAAGATTAGCCCAGGTTTCTATATTTTAATATAAATTTCCATCCTTAAAATTATCTCTGGATCATGGTGAATCAAACTTCAATGATCATTTCTAAATCTCTATTTGAGTAAGGTTTAGTTCCATACAAAGGATGAATATTTGATTTTCCCACACCTTTTATATTCAACCTTTTCTTAGATGTTAGCGTTATAATTTCTAACTCATACAAGGAGTTCAAAATTTATCTCTCTTCATTTAAGGGGGTACGTATATTTTGTTCTTTTACAATGTGTTGACGGGTCCAAATGTCTTGTCAAGCAGGTAAGGGAGAATGTTCGATCGCAGGTCCCAATTAGATCTACTCTCATTTGGTGTAGCATTTCTGACCAGTATGTGGTTCTAGTTGCCACTAATAATTAAAAGAATTAAAAAGGGAAAAACAATGAATTGTCCCCCAAAGAGTTTTAATTAATTATAAATCTAATCTAAACTAAAAGAAAACTAATCTAACCTAACTACTTCTAACCTATCTTGCATAGAAGAAAAACTAATAGATGAGCACAGTGTAAAATGTTATTTTTGACAACAAAAATAGTTCATGGCAGCCAATAATATGTTTAAACAATAATATTTCATATATCATCTCAAATAGTTGCAGAGGAGACCTATAACATCATCCATGTACTCATTAGAAATCACAACAACATAAGAACTCTAAATACTAAGCACGTAAATAGTTCATATGATCACCACTAAAAAAAACTCAAATGACAAACACATTTATGGATTACTCCCAAATGCATTTGATAACAATTATGACTCCAAAACGCATTTTGCTCTTCATATATCCAGAAATAAAAGTATCAGTAGTCTACACAATGGACAAAAGTCCTTTAGCTACATTCAAAAAGTTCTCTTTTATAAGATAAGAAAGACTCCTGAGTTCTTGTGACTATTCACTTTGTTTCACTTTGTTTTATCATTATACAACTTTGAATTTCTTTCTGTCACACACCCAACCCCCTAAGTATCCTTTTAAGGGATGGGGCATAAAAGTTTCACTTTTCTCAATCACCTTGAATCCTTGTAACTAGGATTCCATCGTTTTCGGTTCGACAAGGGTTTTCTAACGACTATAAATTTTTCCATATCTGAGTTTGGGATCGAAGGTCATGGTCTTTCAAAGTTCTTTAGGCCTTCATCGACTAGAGTCACTCACCTCCATGTGGCTCCCTGTCACCTGGCATGTCACATCTATTAGACAATTGGATTAGGTTGATGGATAGTTGGTATGGATTGTTGGTTGTCATTGATGTCAACCATTGGAGAGTGATATTGTAGATTGATGTCAACCCTTAGTGATTGATGTCAAACCTTGGAGAAAGTTCGGTAGCACAAAGGTTTGGGTAATGGACCCAAGGTTGTTTCATGTATAATGGTATGAGTTTTAATATATTTGAAGGAAATACTATTCTAGATGGATAATACATGTCATTCCATTTCCAGTGGTATGTGGAACATCACATAACTCCTCACGGTTAGATAGTTCTGTCCATGAGAAGTTGGAGAACCCAGGTTTGGGTAATGGACCCAAGTTTGTTTGATGGATAATGGTATGAGTTTTGATATATTTGCAAGTAAGATTATTCTAGATGGATAGTACATGTCATGCCATTTCTGGTGGTATGTGGAACGTTGTTGGAATTACTTCACGCACACCTAGGATTTCTTTTTCCTAAGGTTTTTCCTTGTTTATTAGTCATAATTAGTCATTATCCAGTCTCCTATATTTTAGGGGAGAATATTCCACCTGGAGAATATTCTCTTTTAGTTGACACTTCAGTTTGACTAGTTGAGTTGAGTTTAGATGTTGCATTGGTTTTATCACCATGCAACATTGGGATCATCACCATGCTAATTCGACCTTTCCTTGGTATCATCACCAGACTGGCGCATTACCATTGATTCCCTGAGTTAACTCCTCACTACTCTATGTTTAGTCAGTTAAATGAAGACTAGTTGACTAGTTAACTCAACTAGGTGGCAGTTCACTCCCGTAACTGCCTGAGAGACTAGACTAGGTGGCAGTTCACTACCGTAACTGCTAGTGTGTGTCCATATCACTCTAGACCACCACTATGGCACATTGGTTCACCTCCAGTGTGCACTCATTGAGCTATACAAAGTATATCATGTGTAAACTATTCATTGTTCACACGGTTAATGAGAATTCTTTCATTCTTTCTCTCCTTCTTATTCTTTCTCTAATTCTCTCTGCAAATGTGTGTATTATTTTTTAGCTAGATCTATTATGTGCAGGTTCAACACAATTACATGGTATTAGATCTGACAGACTACTAAGAAAAAGATACACCAAAAAAATTTGCAGGTACAAAAGATTGAAGACAACAGAAAGACGGATTCCCAAAAAGAATGCATTCTTACACCTTACAACTATTTTTCATGGAAGGAGAAAATAGCTATACATATTCAAACCAAAGGGTTGTACAGGTTAACCTTGAATACATATACAAAACCGACATCAGCCATAGAAAAATCCAAGTATTTAAATCGCATGGATGAGGCACTCGGAACAATTTGTAGTCTTAGTTCTCCCGATCTCCTTTTTCACATATCCTCTTGTAAGACTCTCAATGAAGCCTAGACCATATTGGAAGGGATCTTTGAAAAATAGGATGAGATGAGGGGACACATGTTAGATCTGGATTTACTCACATTGGATCCAAAAATCTTCGACAATATCCAAGATTTCTTTACAAAATTCAAGGATTTATTGTCACAACTCAAAGCTTGCGGGGTTGATAAATCGAAGGAGGAGAAACAAATGGTTCTCACAATTCTCTCCAAGCTTGGTCTTGAATTCTCTGTATTCGTATCCACATTCCATTATGTCAGATTCGCCTCTAGAGCCACCTGGAAGATGCCTTCTCTTGAGGACTTTATCGAAGCATTGACACAAGAGCAAACCAAGCTCATCAACATGGACACAATCAAAGGTCCAAAGGCGCATGCACTCACTGTGCAAGATGGCAGCCACAAATATCAGAAATCTAAAGATAAATATAAACGGAAATCTCATGCACATCCGAAGAAGGAAGGGTACACAAAACCCTTCACCAAAGCCTCTAGATCCAAAGGGGAAAAAGGGGCAAAAAGGGGAGAAATGCACGTACTATCACAAAGAATTCCATACAGAATCTGCATGCATGCAAAAACAAATAGATCTGATGTCTAACATACTTCAGCAAAACAACCTTGGAGATCGCATCCCCGAGGGTGCCAAGAAGAAGAAGCCAAAAGATTTGAATTCCAAGAAAGGCAATTCTAGCCATACCTTGATTGTCATCAACTCCTCTCTCGATGCTTGGATCATTGATTCAGGAGCATCACATCACATGGTTGCCTCAAAATCAGTATATTATTCTTTGGATGCATGTAAAGGTCCTCCCATTCTAATGGGGGACAACTCTTTTGTCGAAGTCACTGGCAAAGGAAGGATTGAACTCACCAACAGAAGCTTTGAGAATGTGTTGCATGTTCCCAAGCTTTCTGTCAACCTTCTCTCCGTTTATCAGATGACGAATTCCGGCACTGGAAAGAAAGTCATATTCACACAAAATTATGTGGACATCTACGACATGCAAACCAACACCAAGGTTGCAGTTGGTGAGGTAAATCATCAGTCTAGATTGTATACTTTTTCTGAATTCATTGAACAAGATTCTGCTTTACTGCTTACTCATGCTGATGAAAGTAGTAGGATATGGAATGAAATGTTTGGACATTTGAATTTAAGATACATGCAATAGCTTAGAAAGAAAACATTGGTTTATGGTCTACTAGACATCCATTTCTTCAAGGGAGTGTGTGAGGGATGTGTTCTCGGGAAAAACCCTCAAGATAAATTCAACAAGGGAAAGTCTCATAGAGCCTCCACACCTTTATATCTAATCCACAGTGACCTCATGGGTCCTTTTCCACATCCATGATTTCTCACATTTTACATGGATCTACTTTCTCAGGAAAAAATCTGAGGTCTTTCAACACCTCTAAGATTTCAAAGCCCTGGTTGAGACACACTCCGGAAAGAAGATAAAATTTCTCCAAACTGATAACGGGGGAGAGTATGTAAATCATGAGATCCATAATATTTTTCATGAGGCAGGGATTCAGTTGCAGCACACAGTTCCCTATACTCCACAACAAAACAGAGTTGCGAGGATAAAAACCGATCTCTAAAGGAGATGGCATCTTGCATGATGCATTCAAAGTCACTACCACAGAGACTATGGGCCGAAGCACTTAACTATGCAACATACATACAAAACAAATTTCCCCATAGATCTGTCAAGGATAAAACCCCCTATGAGGCTTGGAGCGGCCTCAAACCGAAAGTGACCCACTTTCGCATTTTTGGTTCACATGCATGGGCCCAGATTCCCTCTGAAAAGAGGAAGGCACTTGATCCACAGAGCACTGAGTGATTTTTTGTTGGATACCCCAACAATGTGAAGGGATATTGGCTTATTGATCTTTCCTTGGATCGACTCATCATTGAGCATAGTATCCAATTCGAGGAAAGTGTCTTGCATGTACCTCAACAGCCGCATGAAGACACCTTCACTCTTCCACCTTTCCGAGATGATGAGAATGCACATGTTAACCCTTCTTCAGACGAGAGCTTTGATTCAGAGGAATCAGATGATTCAGATTCAAAGTTAGTACAGTCATATGCAGAGTCAGAGCATCCAGATGCAGTTGCAGAGCCAGAGCAGAGGCCCAAGTGGGAACATATTACTCTTAAGGATGCAAGGGATCTTGTTGGTGATCCAGCCCATACTAGGAGGACTCGATCTGATTTCGAGGAGCCTCTTGTTGCACTCACTTCCACTGAACCATTTCCTTCTAGGCATGTTTTCTTGGTTCAGTATTCAGATCCACAGTCTTATGGCGAGGCTGCTGGAAATCCCTTTTGGGAATCCACCATGCAGGAGGAGTACAAATACCTCCTCGAGAACCAGACTTGGGATCTGATTCCCCTTCCTTCTGGGAGGAAACTTGTCAGATGCAGATGGGTCTACAGGACCAAGAGCATAGCGGATGGCCAAATTAGCATATACAAAGATAGGCTTGTTGCCAAAGGATTTTAGTAGGTGCATGGTATTGACTATGATGATACCTTCGCTCCAGTAGCGAAGATGCATTCCATAAAATTGGCACTTTCCATTGCGGCAACTAAGGGATGGGAAGTCCATCAGATGGACGTGGAGAATTCATTTATTCATGGTGATCTCTCTGAGGAGATCTACATGGAGCAGCCCCAGGGATTTATGCAGGACTCATCTTTGGTCTGTCGATTGAAGAAGTCCCTTTATGTCTTCAAGCAGGCTCTGAGGGCATGGTATGCCAAGATGGACTCCTACCTGTTGTCATAGAAATTTGTACTTTGTAAATCAGACCCGAATGTCTACATGCTCAGGACGATTGATTCACTTCTACTTTAGTTTTGTATGTTGATGATTTGTTGATCACTGGTTGCTCGACTTCAGCGATTGTTGCAGTCAAGAGGATTCTACATGATAGGTTTTTTATTACGAACGTGGGTCCGCTACACTTCTTCCTTGGACTCAATATCAGTCAGGATGCATCAGGCATCAAACTGTCTCAGGCCAAGTATGCATGAGATCTCCTTGAGAGATTTCACATGACAGACTACAAGTCTGCTCCGACTCCTTTCCTATCAGGAGTCAAACTTAAGAATGGCGAGGAGACTCCATTGGTTGAAATCACATTGTACAAACAACTAGTGGGGAGCTTGTTGTATCTCACACACTCCAGACTAGACCTCTCATATGTAGTTGGCGCAGTTTCCAAGTTCATGCAGGAGCCGCATGAGCTACATTGGAAAATTGAAAAGTGTATCCTTCGATACGTACATGACACCATCACCTTTGGAATTCATTATGCAGCAGACACTACATTAGATATCATCAAGTTTACTGATTCCAACTGGGCTGGCGATAACACTCATCGCAAGTCCACATCTGGTTACTCACTCAGTCTTGGTTTTAGGCCTATCTGTTGGTCAATCAAGAAGTATGCTGCCATTTCTCTATCTTCATCTGAGGCAGAGTACAGAGGGTTAGTTTGTTGGCAAATGTTTACCAAGTAGCGTATGCTTGTCATTGATGGAAAGTACAGCAGTGGAGATGGTAGAATAAAAAGGATAAAAGTACCTTGGGGATTCAGACGTGAAAGCTCAGGAGGAACAGCGGTGAAGAAAACGCGCGC
>ML798077.1:10637-27967 GCA_009831015.1 Picea engelmannii
ACCCTGTATGGGTTTCCTCAGGAAATATCTGTCTCTGTGTTTCTCTTATGTGTGACTGATGCTGAATATGTCATTGTTTATTCCCCTGCATTATTATGATCATCATTTAGTGTCTCAGCAAAAAGCTTAAAAGAAGCATAATTTTTTAAGCACGGTAACAACTGATTCACCCCCCCCCTCTCAGTTGACTAACATAGTTAACATAACCATCCATTTTATGTGGTTACAACATTTTCTCACTCAGTTGGGAATTCAATTTCATCGGTCGATCGTCATCTGGTGTGACAACCAGAGCACTCTAAAGTTCTGCGGAGATCCATTTCAGAGGTAGCAGATGAAGCACATAGAGATCCACATGCACTACATCCAAGACTTGGTACACGAGGGGATCATCGACTTACAATTCTGTCCTTCAGCAAAACAGACAACAAACATTTTCACAAAGACCTTCACTGAGCAGAAGTTTCATGAGGTTTTCCCTCATGAGGTTTTCCCTCTTTCCTCACTTTATTTCAGTGTATCTTTTGTATTTGGGTAGCTAACATGGCCTTGTTGTCGAGACCCATTCTTTATTTTCACCATAGTGATGTTCAGGGGGGGTGTTGGAGTTACTTCACACACACCTAGGATTTATTTTTCCTAAGTTTTGTTTATTAGTAATAATTAGTCATTATCCAGTCTCCTATATTTTAGGGGAGAATATTCCACCTGGATAATATTCTCTTTCAGTTGACACTTCAGTTTGACTAGTTGAGTTGAGTTTAGATGTTGCATTGGTTTTATCACCATGCAACATTGGGATCATCACCATGCTAAATTGACCTTTCCTTGGTATCATCACCAGACTGGCGCATTACCATTGATTCTTTGAGTTAACTCCTCGCTACTCTCTGTTCATACATTTAACTGAAGACTAGTTGACTAGTTAACTCAAGTAGGTGGCAGTTCACTCCTGTAACTGCCTGAGAGACTAGACTAGGTGGAAGTTCACTCTCGTAACTGTTGGTTTGTGTCTAGATCACTCTAGACCACCACTATGGAACATTGGTTCACCTCCAGTGTGCACTCATTGAGCTCTATAGAGTATATCATGTGTAAACTATTCATTTTTCACATGGTTAATGATAATTCTTTCATTCTTTCTCTCCTTATTCTTTCTCCAATTCTCTCTGCAAATGTGTGTATTATTGTTTAGCTAGATCTATTCTGTGCAGGTTCAACACATTTACAAATGTCACATGACTCCTCACGGTTTGAGAGTTATGGCCTTATGAAGTTGGAGGACTCTCATATGTTGGCTTGAAGCCCCAAAAGGTCAAAGAAGTCAAAGAGCTTGCAAAGAATAATTTATTATTTAAATGATAAAGTAAAGCGACAAAGTCAAGAAGGATTATTTAAATAATAAAGTGAAGTGACAAAATCAAAGAAGATTATTTAAATGATAAAGTGAGGTGACAAAGTCGAGGAATATTTAAAAGATAAAGTAATGGAGAAATTTCCAATTATGGAAAGTGCTTAACCCTAAAGATGAGGAAAATAGTTTAAGTGAACTATAAATCGGTTAAGTGACCTAGAAATGGGTTAAGTGACCTAGAAGATGGAGAGTATAAATAAGAGGCAAGGCTCTCTCATTTTATATCACACTTGATAATATTGAATATCTATAGGTGACTGAGGTAACCAAAGGATATCTAAGCCGAATTTCATAGGGAAGGTGAAGAAAAGAGGACCGGAATTCAAGGGAGGATAAATTCTTTTGATAATGCTTTCTAAGGTATGTTATTTACAGGTCATCTCACCATTTTCTCAATAACGTTTTTTTATAGAATGATTCAGACCTTGATATTGATAGGACAATGAGGAAACATATCCAAGTATCTGTGGTAAAAAAATCATCTTTTGGTTCGTTGTAATTTTGGAGTTACACTCTGTGGAAAATAGGGTTTGTGGCTAGTCCCGAAACTAGTCTAAAACAGGTGTTTCAGGTAAAATTGTCATAACTTCTTCATAACAGATCAAAATGTAGTAAGACAAAATGTATTGGTTAGATAACAGTCTATAGGATTTTTTGTAACAGTTTCATACAAATATTCCATGCAGGGCATGCTCTACAAGGTCGCTCTCTAGAATAAGCCAAAATTCAACAAGGTATGTCATTTTTGCTATAACTCCTTTTCTGAGAGGTTCCAAGTAGTGACACCTGGAAGAATTGCAGAAAACACACTGAAGAACATTGTTTATTAGTTTCAGATCTTTATTCATTGCAAGTACATAGTTATGATTATTTCAAGTTAGGGTTGTTGACTAATCCAAAACTAGTCATGTGAGACTAAAGAAAAGTTTGATGAAAATGCTAGTCTCTTGTTGTTAAAGTTAAGGAAGGTTTGCAAGTATGTGATCATATACACCAGGTCTATTACAGAGTTACAAATCATATTTGGATGATGATATTGATGAGGACTTTTGGTTGAGGTACATGTTGGGTACATGGTTGAGACAAGTAGTTGATGAGTTGGCACATACATGAGGTGTATAGTTGATGATGTTGGTACATATTTATGAGTCATAGTTGATGTGTAGTTGATACATGATTGGTACATACTTGGTACATGGTTGGAGGCACTTTTTAGTAGTATTGTTGACACATGGTTTATGGATGATGTAGCATACTTGTATTATTATAAGTACATATTGATCTTGGTGATGATTATGAGTTGTTGTGTTATGCTTGGTTGATGTTGTTATCACAATATTGGTTTATGCCTCAGCGTTGCATAAGTGGCACTACCTATAGGCGTTGTGTAATATTTTGGTAGAAAACGAATTGTGTAGAGTTATTCTGCCAGTTTTGAGTCACTAATTTAAAACTTGGGTTATGAGCAGTTGAGGATGTATTTTTGAAAACTGGAAGAATTTTTTGTTCATAACATTCCAAATAACAAAAACCTCTCTTAGTTTTTCAAAATGTATTCTGGTTTCAGATATATTGGATATAGAAGTAGGCGTTGCGTACTCTGCACAGTGGCGCTGCGTACTAATTTCCTGTAGTGGTCACGATTTTCATATTTGCCTTGTTGGGAGGTTGCCACATGTCAAGGAGGGTTAGAATGACTTCTCAAGGATCATTTAGATGTCAAGGGACACCTGCACCTAAGATTTAGCTCCATCAAAGGCCTCATGCATGAGGTGGAAAAAAATTATTAATGACTTCCAACAAATTCCTAAAAATCAGCAATTTGTTGGATTTTTGTCTCTTTGACTGTTGCCACCTATCTCCTAGGCTTAGAATCTAATGGAGGAGATGGGATTCGACCTCCTAAGTTTATTTGGATGCAATTGTCTATTTAAGGAAGGAGAGATCTCTTGTACCGGGTTGGACTCTCATGGGGAGGGAGGCTTTGTAAGATGAGATGATCTATTAATCTTTTAGCAAGTGAATGCAGGGGCTGCTCTGCTACTTTTCTGAGATTCATTAGGGTGTTATTGTCCATCATGTTTTCCTGTTTACATATTTCATAATGTGTTCTTCTTCCTGATATGATATAAGTGTACATGACAGAGATTCATTATATAAATTCCTCTTCATATAGATTTTATCATGTTATGTTAAATGACTTCCTGATTTCAGAATTCACTTTCTTTCAGTGCTCTGTTTTCAGCGGTCACTCTTTGTTTATCTTGTCTAAAGCTACAATAGAAATTCATTGTTTAAATGCTTCTACTATAGTGGGGTTGTTATCTTATCCTCTACCATTCTTTATCCATATTTCCTGAACATAATACTTGATATGCCTCAGAGATTTTTAGTAGAATTCAGCTAAGATGAAACTACAAGTCTTTAAGATTCCAATTAGACTCCATCACCCAATGGCACCCCCTCTTGTTTTTCTTACCAACTTTTATAAAATCAAACATGTTCTTATCAGAAATATGACCTTCTGAATGTTATTGTTGAATATATTTTGAGTCTTAAATCCTTTTGGCCCTTGAGAAAGCCCTCTCTAATTGTATAGGTCATAAATACAGTCTGAAGTGGTTGAAATGGTTACCTCAGGGTTTCCTTCATACATCCCAAGGAAAATAATGAGTGATAACATCTTGGTGCCGCTACCGGGGAAGAGTACAACAAAGGTTTCATCTTCCCTGGGAGAAACAAAAAAGACTAGAGCTGATTACTGAAGGTGAACAGTAGTCAGATACAAGAAGGTTGTGTACCTTTCACCCGGCGACTCCACTCATGCTTTAATCATATTTACAGACTCCACTGGAGGAAAATCCCACGTGACATAAATATGGAAGGGATGTATGACACAATCAGGTACTCAAGTTGGAGTTTCCCTCAGAAGATACTCTTCTGTTTTGTCAACATTACATTGTTATTTCCTGAGTTTTTCAAAAGTTTTTTCCTTCATTTTCTTTCTTTGCTTCCTTCAAATGAAGACCATGATTCCACCTTTGTTTATTCATCCTTACAAAGTGTACATATACCTTCTCCTTCTCATCATATAGCTTCTTATCATGACCAAGACACTTCATCTGAACTACATGACAACCTAGAACAATCTTGTAGATTTTCTATATCCAAAACTGATATACTACCTCTCCTTCACTTAACCCTGACCCTTCTAAGTTACAAGAAATATATAAACCCTTGATATTTCCATATATCCTTCATGATTTCCCTTTAAATCACTATAAGAAAATCCCTGCATTTGATGGTACAATTGAAAATTTCTCAGCTGAAAAGCATGTACAAGCCTTGGAACATTTCTTAGACTCTTTTGAGATTGAGTATGAGGATGTCACCCTAAGAGACTTTTCCCAATCCTTGCAAGGAAAGGTCAAATTATGGTTTAAGAATCTATCGCCTCATTCAATTAGCTCATGGGATGAACTGAGGGAAGACTTCCTTAGATTTTGGGGTGAGAAGAAGCCCTTGGATCTACTTCTTTCAGATGTTTATTCAATTAAGAAACATGAGGATGAGACTGTGTCAAGTTTCAATAGGAGGTTTTCCAGTGTTTATTATGAATTGCCTAAAGAAATCCAAACTCCTGAAGGTACTGCAAAACTATATTATGCAACAACTCTCCCTTCCATATTGTTTATTTTTCTATCAGAAAGGAGGTCTGCCACATTACAACAAATGTTCATTGATTCTCAAGAAGTAGAGGATAACCTCAGAGTAGGCAGGAAGATTTCATATCAAGATGATGGTGATAAATGGAGAAAAGAGAAAGAGGACCAACCAAGGAGAGTGTTGGAATTTAGCCACGAGGATGTGTTTATCGAAGATCATAATCAACCAACTAATGTCTCAAACTTTGATGGTTTTCAAGAGGCCTTTAGCCTGCCTATATATGATGAATATCAAGATGAATATGTAGATATTTTTCTTGAGCATCCAACTAGAGGCCTTGCAGCAGGACAAGTCAGCCTTCACCCAGTTATGGAGAAGAATCAACCTATAGATTATGATCATAACATTGAAAACCAAAAGGATGATGAGCCAGATGAAGGTAATACCTTACCTCTTTGATTTGAAGCATTTGACATGATAAAAGGAGGTTTTCAGGTCATTAATCAAGGTCAGACAAATGGGTTTCCAGAGTTGTATGTTTCTGGATATGTTAAAAAAAATGATCACAATCACAAATTTGAAGATGCATATATGGGTAATGTACACATTGATCAAATATATGATGAGTATTTTTTTGGAAGGTTTACAGTTGGGAGTAAGCTTGTCATTGATGGAAAGAACAGTGATGGCAAAGATCAGCATGATCAACAGTGCAGTGATAATGGAAGAGTAAACTCCATTTTAGAATTTCGGATACCGGGAGTTGAAGTGTCGAAACACTTCACCACCGAAGTGGCAAAATCGCGAAGTGACGAAATCGCAAGGTGGACGAAATCATGAAGCGACGAAATCACGAAGGTGGACGAAATCGCGAAGTGGTAAAATTGTGAGAAGATCTGGGCCGTAGGATCTGGAGTATATATGAAGGCTCAATAGCCGTTAGATATGGTGAAGCTACAAGGCGGATAAGTCCAAGAGTCATCCAACTCCCCAAAACTGTGAAGGAATCCTAGTCGTCCATCAGGGACAGTCATGGACCATTGATCAAGAGGACGCGTGGAAGAACATCGTCATGTCGCTGACTGGAAATTCAAAGGAACGGGGTTCCCTAAATTCTCGAATTCGCGATATGTGAAATCGCAAAATAATCTCAACCGTTAGATCGAGGCCAAATATGGACTGTTGATCAGGCACAACGAAGGCTTGTGGAGTTGTGAAGTCCCGATAAAATCTTGACCATTGATCCAAGAGGGATGTGTGGCAGAAGATTAGAGCATGTCAAAGCTCCATCTCGGAGTTTTGCGTATCGCGACTTGGAGTGACGAGAACCTCCATCACAGGAATCGTGAGATGCGAACTCACGATAAGATCTAGATCATCAGATCACCAAGGGTTTTGGACCGTTGATCTAAGCTCCATCTCGGAGCTTCTCCTATCACGACTTGGAGTGACGAGAACCTCCATCTAAGGAACAACGAGATGCGATATCGCGATAAGATCTGGACCATTGGATCTATGGAGATTTCAACCATCGATCAGACTCGATGAAGTTTATAAACTCGTGAAATATGAAGCACCTTTTTGGCACAGCCTGTGGTCACCACCGATGGTCACGAGAAGGGAAGGAGTCAGTTTAGATAAGCTCCATTTCAGGATTTCAGGGATCACGACTTGGAGAGTCGAGATGCCTCATCTCCAGATTCATGAAATGAAAAATCGCGAAAGCGCTTTATGCATAAGCACGTGGTCACAGCCATTGGGCACATCGATGGAAGATGGAGGAAGAAGCTAGAGGTGCTAAGCTTCACCATACGAATGTTGAAATACCGAAAAGGTGAAATGTTGTTGTAACCAGTGGTCACCGCCTGTGGTCACGTAGAGGAGGGAGCTCGAGAAGCCAAGCTCCTTTTCAGAGCTCGCGACATGAAGAGTCAAGATGCCTCATCGCGGAATCTCCGAATTGCGAAAATGAGAAACACATGAATCACGACAATATCCTTCAGAGCTAATCCAACGGTGTAGATGAAACTGAAGGAGATCGGAGGGCTATTGTTGCACGTCACAGTGTAACTGCTAGAAACCACTGATGGTTTCTGCTATAGGACTTGAAGACACTTCGGGGTGATTGACAGAGAAGATGAAGAGTCTCTGGGAATCTTCAAGAGGGATGAATATGCTCGTGGAGGCGATTGACAGCTGGATGAGCATTGAAGCCTGTAACTAGAATAGAGAAGGTGAGCTCGACTGTCACAGAGAAGACGAAGAGTCTCAACTGCCAGAGAGGCTGAGGAATCTCAGCATAACATACAGTGATGCTGAACGAGTGAAAAACGACCAAAGAAGATGAAGAGTCACGATGATGATCAGACAGAGCACTCGATTTGTGGAGGATATCGGCGCGGTGTGAGTATGTAGAGGTATTGCAAGCATTTCATGCACAAGGTGCACAAAAGATATATATACATAGTACAGAGAAGAGATGAAGTTGTTGTTGGTGTTGGTGTAGCTGTGATTTTCATTGTTGAAGGTGATTCATGTGTGAAGAAGGAGGAGAGTGCAGCAGTTGAATTGAACATAAGAGGAATTGTGCAGTGAATGGACATGGTGCACAGAGCATAAAGAGCAGAAGAACAGACAGTGCAAGTCATGTGTGCAGGAAGGCAGTGAGGCAGACAAAGCAACGAAATGCAGTAGAATAGTGATGAGTCTGGTAAGCCACTGTTGAACATTATATCACTGTAATAAGTTTCAGTAGCAAAGATTTATATTTCAGGGTGGAAGGGAGGTGCTAGGGAGGACTGTTGTCCTCATAGTTTCAAGTGGGTGCTTGAACACAGGGAGTTGTAGCTTCCATCTGGTTACAGCCAGAGAAACCAGGGTGGTAGGGTGGTGCAAGGGAGAACTCTTGTTCTCTGTTATACAGGTTGGTGCCTGTATGGTTGGAAGTTGGTGCTTCCATCCAATTGGTGCTAGAAACACTTAGGGAGTTGGTGCTTCCTTCTAGTTGGTGCTAGAGAAACCAGGGAGTTGGTGCTTCCTTCTAGTGGGTGCTAGAGAAAACCTAGAGTTATTGCTCTCAGTAAGTAGCAGCTTGCAAAACTGAGGTTGTAGCCTCATTATGAGTTGGTTCTCATATGTATGATAATGTAAATAATGTAACTATTACTTATCATATAAAGAAAAAGAGGTTTTTACCCTGTATGGGTTTCCTCGGGATATATATGTCTGTGTGTTTCTCATATATGTGACTAATGCTAAATGTGCCATTGTTTATTTCCCTGCATTATTGTGATCATCATTCAATGTTTCTGCAAAGAGTTTAAAAGAAGCATAATTGTTTAAGCACGGTAACAACTGATTCACCCCCCCCTCTCAGTTGTCCAACATATTCTTCACTACCAGAAGATGGAGTAGAAAATTATGATTTGTTTGATAGCTCTGGGGGTGAAATCACCCACTAATGTCATGTACCTGATCTGGATCATGAACTCATAGAAACTCTGCATGAAAATCCTTTCCAACAACAAGAAGAAATGTTAGAATTCAGTCAGCAAGGTATTCAGGAAAATGTCCAACAATCAGAGGTTTCCTCTTCAACTGAAATTGAGACAGATCAAAACCTTAGTTTTGTAGACAATCATGATATTATACAAGAAAGAAACAAAATAGTGCACGACAGTCCTCAAACAAAGACACAGGAGAGTGGTAGAGAAGAAAGGCTGGAAATTGAATTGATCATCCCTCCTAGTCAAGAAGATACTTGTTTAGAGTTTAAAGGAAACAGTGAAAAAGAAGAGGTTTTCCATGAAGGTGTTCTTTCTACTGGATTACATGAAGATGTTTTCCAAAACAATAATATTGTAGATACGTTTGACATTATATCAAATGTACCTTTTCTTCCTAATGTGCATCAAAACAAGGTCAATTATGTTGAGGGCTCAGAGGGAAAAGAGCACATGTATGAGACATCATATGGCACTGTTGGATATAATCAGGAGCATTATGGAATTGATAAAGAAAAGTTGAGGCAACACTTTTACTCTTCAGATCAGTTGGCATTTTGTCATATTGTTTATGATACAGTAGTTGTCTACATGGAATCATTGTTCTCAGAGAGTTTCTAAACTTGTAGCTTTCAGGATTGAAGGAGATTCCAACTTTGAGTATTGCCTGCCAATGTTTTTTTTGTTGCAACAATTTTATCTTGTTTTCATTTGTTCGTTTACCTGCAAAGAAGAAAACCATATTGTTAGTAAATTTCTCACATGGCAGCATTGGACATTCTCTTTTACATGATCATCTTGATTTTGCTTGATTAGAGTAGGAGTAGGAATAAATAATATCATTTTTTAGCATTTCCTTTTTGTCAGTTTTCAGCATACAATCATCAGTTTCAAATAAGGAACAGAGGTGCTTTCGAGTACAGAGGTTTTCTAGGATAGAGTTAAATATGGACAAGGCACATGTCTACAAGTTCATGGCAGCTCGCGAGGAGAATTTCATCCCCCATGGAGCCTATGTTATCACAAGATTGGTTTATTCCTCAACATTGCATAAGTGGCACTACCTACAGGCACTGCGTAATATTTTGGCAGAAAATGAATTGTGCAGAGTTATTCTGCCAGTTTTGAGTCACTAATTTAAAACTTGGTTTATTAGCAGTTGAGGATGTATTTTTGAAAACTGGAGGAGGTTTTTGTTCATAACATTCCAAATAACAAAAACCTCTCTCAGTTTTTCAAAATGTGTTATGGTTTGAGAGATATTGGATATATAAGTAGGTGTTGCGTACTCTTCACGGTGGCGTTGCGTACTAATTTCATGTAGCGGTCACAGTTTTCATATTCGCCTTGTTGGGAGGTTGCCACATGTCAAGGAGGGTTTGAATGACTCCTCAAGGATCATTTAGATGTCAAGGGACACCTGCACCTAATATTTAGCTCCATCAAAGGCCTCATGCATGAGGTGGAAACAATTTATTAATGACTTCCAACAAATTCCTAAAAATCAACAGTTTGTTGGATTTTTGTCTCTTTGATTGTTGCCACCTATATTCTAGGATTAGAATCTAATGGAGGAGATGGGATTCGACCTCCTAAGTTTATTTGGATGCTATTGTCTATTTAAGGAAGGAGAGATCTCTTGTACCGGTTTGGACTCTCATGGGGAGGGAGGCTTTGTAAGATGAGATGATCTATTATTCTTTTAGCAAGTGAATGCAGGGGTTGCTCTGCTACTTTTCTGAGATTCATTAGGGTGTTATTGTCCATCATGTTTTCTTGTTTGCATGTTTCATAATGTGTTCTTCTTCCTGATATGATATAAGTGTACATGACAAAGATTCATTATATAAATGCCTCTTCATATAGATTGTATCATGTTATGTTAAATGACTTCCTGATTTCAGAATTCACTTTCTTTCAGTGCTCTGTTTTCATCGGTCACTCTTTGTTTATCTTGTCTAAAGCTACAATAGAAATTCATTGTTTAAATGATTCTACTGTAGTGGGATTGTTATCTTATCCTCTACCATTCTTTATCTAGATTTCCTGAACATAATACTCAATATGCCTCAGAGATTTTTAATAGAATTCAGCTAAGTTGAAACTACAAGTCTTTAAGATTCCAATTAGACTCCATTACCCAATGGAACCCCCTCTTGTTTGTCTTACCAACTTTTATAAAAGAAAACTTGTTTTTATCAGAAATATGACCTTTTGAATGTTATTGTTGAATATATTTTGAGTCTTAGAGCCTTTTGGCCCTTGAGAAAGCCCTCTCTGATTGTATAGGTCATAAATATAGTTTGAAGTGGTTGAATGGTTACCTCAGGGTTTCCTTGATACAGACCAAGGAAAATAATGAGTGATAACAGATGCACATATTTGAAAGTTGTCTTGGTGAGTAGATTTGATTTGATTGATAAGATTGATGAGACAAGTTGTTGTGATAGGTTGTTTGGACAAGTTGTTGTGACAGGTTATTCGTACAGGTTTGGTGCATGGTTGATGCACTTGTTCATGGTACAGGTTGGTGCATGGTTGATGCACTTGTTTATGGTATAGGTTGATTACAAGTTGTTTGGTATAGGTTGGTACATGGTTGGATGCACTTGTTTATGGTACAGGTTGATTACAGGTTGTTTGGTACAAGTTGGTGCATGGTTGATGCACTTGTTTATGGTACATGTTGATTACAGGTTGAGGTACAGTTTAATACATGGTTGATGCATGGTTCATGTTTATTGGTACAAGTTTACAGCGGTATATCTCACAGTGATAGTGGTTCCATCATTCTACTTATACGTCAGGGCAGTTGGACGGGGCAAGGACAAGTGGTTCTAGCCACTTTTCGATTGTATTCGGAGAACATAGGGGGTTGTAGCCTCTTTTTGGTTGTAGCCATAGAATTGGGGAGTTGGATCTTCCCTCAGGTTGAGCCTGAGAAACTAGGGGGTTGGAGCCTCCTTCTAGTTGTAGCTGAAAACAAAGGAAGTTGGTGCTTCCAATGAATGTAATTCTTCAAGACATATAAGAAAAAGCATTATGTGGTTTTCTCCCACTTTGGGTTTCCACGTAAAACATTGGTGTATTGTGTATGTGTATGATTATTCATTTGTTCATTGCTTATTTACTCTATATTTATTGGATGATAATGATACATTGATACAACACTTGGATTATATGGTAAAAAATGATTAAATTTCTCTATTACTGATTCATCCCCCCCCTCTCAGTAATCCAATAATTGGAATCAGAGAAGGTTCCTTTAGAAAATAGTTTAACCACTAGAAGGAGATCATGGATTATTTTGAGAATGGAGTACCAATGTTTAATGGTCAGAATGGTTTTAAGTATGAGATGTGGATCATAAGGAAGGAAGTATTTTTACAGGCACAATGACATTATATTTGGCTATCAGTTGTTACAGGATATGATAGTTCAAAAAGGGCAAAGACTGCAGCCAAAAAGGAATTGAGGAAGAATAACAAAATAGCAATGGATTTCATTTGGGAAGGATTACCTAATCCGGTAAGAGAAAAGGTTGGTAAATGTTCATCAGCAAAAGAACTTTGGGATAAGTTACATGACATATATTCTTCACCCATCATAGATTCAGAAAATGTCAAAGAATATGCAGATACAAATCAAGAAGAATTATGTTCACCATGTCAAGCAGATTCAGAAGATGAAGAGTACATAATCACCATAGTTATGTTGTTTTGTTTTAATTGTGAAAATCATGGACATCTTGAAATAGAATGCCATGAAGGAAATGAGACAGAGAAACTAATTGAAAAGGAAGACATTTATGAAGAAGAATTGATTAGTGCTTTAGATGAACTAAGAAAAGAAAACAATTCACTCAAGAAAGAATTGATGAAACAAAAGGAAAGTGTTCACATTTTTGAAGAAGCCCAACAGGTCATTGAGAACTTAAGAACTCATCTAGAAGAAGCCAGAAAGATCGAAGAAAATATTGAATATCAAAAGAAGTGTCTGGAAACCAACATAACAACATAGAAGGAAGAAGAATAAAAGAGAGAGAAGATATTGGCAGATCATATTAAGGAAAGAACTAACGATCTAAACTAGCTTGAGGAAGAGTTTGGTCAAGAAGAGAAAGGACTTGAAGAAGAAATAATCACATTAAAAATTTAGCTTGAAGAAGCAAAAAGAGTAGAAGAAGTCACGAAGTCTTAGATAATGAAGAAAGAATAAGAGGTTGAGAAGCTTGAAGAAGAAGTTGTCACATTGAGAAGTAAAATCGTCAATCTCAACAAGAACATTGAAGAGACAGAAACATCCACATCAGTTATAGAGAATGAAGAGAAGCACTCTAGGGTGATAGAAAAGAAGAATAAAGAAAATAGAAAGAGTTATGCAGAAGTACTCAAAGGAATAAATCATGGTCAACTAGAATCTAAGAAAACTATTGAATATACATCTTCAAGAAGAACATCCATGTTCAAGCCACAAAGAAGATTCAATCATGATCATTATCGGTCAATGCAAAAATTCAGAAGGAATACGCCACAAAGAAGATAATTCACTCCCAGGTATGCAAATTTATTTTATGGTAATTGTTTTTATTGTACTAAATTTGGACATAAGGTTGCAGATTGCAGGGATTATAAAAGAAATGTTCAAGCAAGAAGTGCATATGTGGTTGCACGTAACATTGAGTGTTACAAATTTCATAACTATGGACACATAGCCAGTGATTGTAGAAGCATGATCGATACTTCCATGAAAGAGAATACTGATATCATATATAATAAAGTATGGATAAGAAAAAAAGAAGAACAGGTGAACAAATACTAGGTACCAGAGATCGCAAGATTGGAAATAAAACGAGATGAAGAAAATTCTACAGAGAAAAGGAAAGATGTCAAATATAGAAAGGTTTGGAAAATAACTGAAAGAAAGGAACGATGGGTAAATAAGGAACAAGTTCAAGAAATTGTACTTGCAGACATTGTAGTGAAAGATGAATCCCAAACAGACAGAAAGAAGTAAGAGATTAGAGATAATGAATCTACCAATGATGATGATGATGAATCTACCAATGAAGATGATGATGAATAAACATCAGAGCAATAATTGTTCTGAGTAATCCGGCTTAGAGACTCCCAAGTAATATGAATATTAGATAGGGGGAGTCTATGTGATAGCTATGACAGATCAAAGAACCATCCTTCGAGCATCTTGCAGAGTTTGAGAAGATAGATTCAGAGCAATCAGTCAACAGAAGTACAGTTTGATAGATTAATCAAGACTTCATGATAGTATAGTGATAAATGGGTCAACATTATGGACAGTTGCGCAAGTAGAGTCTTGGACAGTATGGACAGAGATGGATTCGTAAGAACACTTAACGGTTTGGACAGATATATGATAGTGGACGAGAGCATGGATTCATAGATTGGTTCAAAGAGTGGTTCAGAGACAAAGGAACGTTATCATAATGGATGATAATTACACAGGAAATGGCTCGAACAATGCTAATGGATTCCAACTTGAAAGATATTTTTTGGACACATGCAGTGCATACATCAGTTCACATTCAAAACAGAGTAATTCTCAGAAACAACAATGACAAAACTCCCTACGAACTATGGAAAGGAAGCGCAGACAACAACCTCTACATCAAGGTAAGTCAAGGTAATATTTTATTAATTGAAGTTTATGTTGATGATATTATTTTTGGTAGTGATGATGACAGGTTAAGCCAGAAATTTGCAAAGGATATACAGAATGAATTTGAAATGTCATTACTTGGAGAACTATCCTTCTTTCTAAGACTTCAGATACGTCAAAGCAAACAAGGAATTTGTATTTCTCAAACCAAGTATATCAAAGAAATGATAAAGAGGTTTGAAATGGAAGATTGCAAACCAGTTATCACTCCCATGCAAACCAATTGCAAGTTAAGAAAAGATGATGATTCAAAGTATACAGATCAGAGGAAATACAGGTCAATGATTGGAAGCCTATTATATGTGACAACATCCAAGCCAGATGTAATGCAGGCAGTTGGATAGGTGAAACGATTTCAAGCAGCACCAAAGGAATCACATGTATTAGTAGTGAAGAGAATTTTCAAATATCCCAAAGGAACAAAAGAGTTTGGATTATGGTATGCAAAAGGAAAGGATCTATCTCTTATTGCCTACACAGATGCATATTGGGAAGGTTGTATTGATGACCGACGAAGAACCAGTGGAGCAACGTTCTACTTGTGTGAGTGTTTAGTATCATGGCTAAGAAAGAAACAATCATCTATATCTCTATCTACAGCCGAGGCTGAGTATATTGCAGCAGCAACATGTTGTACACAAGTTCTTTGGATGAAACAAAATTTGAAAGATATACAGGTTGAGTATGATGAACCCATTCCAATCTATTGTGATAATACAAGAGCCATCAGTATCTCAAAAAACATGGTGATTCACTCTTAGACGAAGCACATTCCAATCAAGTATCACTTTCTACGGGAACAGGTTGCAGAGAAGAACATCAGAGTTGAATACGTGGGAACAAAAGAACAAGTGGCATACATATTTACAAAACTACTTCCACGGGAAGCCCTTGAGTATCTTCACCAGAGACTAGGATTAATTTCTACTCCAAAATGAATTATTTTGAATGCTTACCTTATATGTCTTAGATTCACACGAGGAAGCATCATAAATAGGACAAAGGGGGGGACATTTATCATATGAAAAGGTAAATGCTTGGAGAGAGAGCATAGAGGCATGTTTCCAAGGGGAGAAATTGTCACAAGGGAAGAATGAGTGATATGACTTTAGAGTGATACCCTTTGTCAAAGGGGGAGATATTATTCATATGAAGGGAAAGAGAGTAATCAGAGGATTATAAACACAAAGAAAAATCAAAGGCACATAGAAAGGGGGAGAAGCCCCAAGGAGAGTTCAGTCAGGGGGAGCAACCCCAAAGGGAGATACCCTTTGCCATTGATGTCAAAGGGGGAGAGATAGAATCATTTATAAAGAGTATAAGCATGAACATTATCATGACTAAGTGTTTCCATCAATGTTGGTGTTGCCATAAATGACAAAGGGAGAGACTGTCAGACAGTTGGCTTAGGTTGATGGATAGTTGGTATGGATTGTTGGTTGTCATTGATGTCAACCATTGGAGAGTGATATTGTAGATTGATGTCAACCCTTGGAGAAAGTCTGGTAGCACAAAGGTTTGGGTAATGGACCCAAGGTTGTTGCATGTATAATGGTATGAATTTTAATATATTTGAAGGTAATACTATTCTAGATGGATAGTACATGTCATTCCATTTCTGGTGGTCTGTGGAACGTCACATAACTCTTCACAGTTAGAGAGTTATGGCCATGAGAAGTTGGAGAACCCAGGTTTGGGTAATGGACCCAAGTTTGTTTGATGGATAATGGTATGAGTTTTGATATATTTGCAGGTAAGACTATTATAGATGGATATTACATGTCATGTCATTTCTGGTGGTATGTAGAACGTCACATAACTCCTCACATTTTGAGAGTTGTGGCCTTACGAGGTTGGAGGACCCTCATATGTTGGCTTGAAGTCCCAAAAGGTCAAAGAAGTCAAAGAGCATGAAAAGTAGAAATTATTATTTAAATGATAAATTAAAGTGACAAAGTCAAGAAGGATTATTTAAATAATAAAGTGAAGTGACAAAATCAAAGAAGATTATTTAAATGATAAAGTGAGGTGACAAAGTCAAGGAAGAATATTTAAATGATAAAGTAATGGAGAACTTTCTAATTATGAAAAGTGGTTAACCCTAAAAATGAGGAAAATAGTTTAAGTGACCTAGAAATTGGTTAAGTGACCTAGAAATAGGCTAAGTGACCTAGAAATGGATTAAGTGACCTAGAAATGGGTTAAGTGACCTAGAAGATGGAGAGTATAAATAAGAGGCAAGGCTCTCTCATTTGATATCACACTTGAGCATATTGAATATATATATGTGACTGAGGTAACCAAAGGGTATCTAAGCTGAATTTTAGAGGGAAGGTGAAGAAAAGAGGGCCGAAATTCAAGGAGGATAAATTCTTTTGATGATGCTTTATAAGGTATGATATTTTAGGTCATCTCACCATTTTCACAATAATTGTTTTTCTAGAATGATTCAGACCGTGATATTGATAGGAAATTGAGGAAACATATCCAAGTGTCCGTGGTAACAAATTTATCTTTTGGTTCATTGTATTTTTGGAGTTACACACTGGGGAAAATAGGGTTTCTGGCTAGTCCTAGAACTAGTCTAAAACAGGTGTTTCGGGTAAAAACGCCATAACTTCTTCATAACAGATCCAAATGTAGTAAGACCAAATGTGTTGGTTATATCACATTATGTAGTATGATTTTTAACAATTTTAGATCTATTCGACAAATATTTCATGCGGGGCATGCTCTACAAGGTCGCTCTCTAGAATAATCCAGAATTCAGCAAGGTATGCCATTTTTGCTATAACTCCTTTTCTGAGAGGTTCCAAGTAGTGACACCTAGAGGAATTGCATAAAACACATGGAAGAATATTGTGTATCAGTTTTAGATCTTTATTCATTACAGGTACATAGTTATGGTTATTTCAAGTTAGGGTTGTTGACTAATCCAAAACTAGTCATGTGAGACTAAAGAAAAGTTTGATGAAAATGCTAGTCTCTTGTTGTTAAAGTTAAGGAAGGTTTGCAGGTATGTGATCATATACACCAGGTCTATTACAAAG
>ML798077.1:28017-38066 GCA_009831015.1 Picea engelmannii
TTGATGAGTTGGCACATACATGAGGTTTATAGTTGATGATGTTGGTACATATTGATGAGTCATAGTTGATGAGTAGTTGATACATGATTGGTACATACTTGGTACATGGTTGGAGGCACTTGTTAGTAGTATTGTTGACACATAGTTTATGGATGATGTAGCAACTTGTATTATTAGAAGCACATATTGATCTTAGTGATGATTATGAGTTGTTGTGTTATTCTTGGTTGATGCACATCTTTGAGAGTTGTCTTGGTGATTGATCTTGGTGAGTAGATCTGATTTGGTTGATAAGATTGATGAGACAGGTTGTTGTGATAGGTTGTTTGGACAAGTTGTTGTGACAGGTTATTTGTACAGTTTTGAAGCATGGTTGATGCACTTGTTCATGGTACAGGTTGAGGTACAGGTTGGTGCATGGTTGATGCACTTGTTTATGGTACAGGTTGTTTGGTACAGGTTAGTACATGGTTGGATGCACTTGTTTATGGTACATGTTGATTATAGGTCGTTTGGTACAGGTTGGTGCATGGTTGATTCACTTGTTTATGGTACAGGTTGAGATACAGGTTGATGAATGGTTTAGGTTTATTGGTATAGGTTTACAGCGATATATCTCACAGTGATAGTGTGACAGTGGTTCCATCATTCTAATTATACGTCAGGGTGGTTGGATGGGGAAAGGAAAGGTGGTTCTAGCCACCTTTCGGTTGTATCCGGAGAACAAAGGAAGTTGGTGCTTCCAATGAATGTAATTCTTCAAGACATATAAGAAAAAACATTCTGTGGTTTTCTCCCGCTTTGGGTTTCCACGTAAAACACTAGTGTACTGTGTATGTGTATGATTGTTCATTTGTTCATTGCTTATTTACTCTGTAGTTATTGGATGATAATGATACATTGATATAACACTTGGATTATATGGTTAAAAAGGATTAAATTGATCTATTACTGATTCACCCCCCCTCTCAGTAATCCAACAACATCATCATAGCATACAAAGACTTTCCCAACTAGAGGTTGACACTTTTCTAGCTTTTATAGTCCTATTAAATTGATTAATAATTGTCATAATAGAATCCCTCTCTTTAATAATCATTTAATTAATCCCCATTAGGGATAATTAATCTTCACTAATTCATTAACCTTGTAATTACATTTTTATTTGGCCTAAATTATTGGCCCGATAAAACCGAGGATCACTTCCCTTTCACCTTGGGAATCCCATAATTCATGGTAGATTAGTGTTAATTATATATCAATACCCCATCACATTAACTTATAATCTAATCATGTTTCAAATAGTTTTTAATTAATTATATTATAATATAATCATATTTAATTATATTATAATATAATTAAATATATCAAAGGGAACTTAGGATTATTAATATCAATTAAAGCCTAAGTCACTGGATTTCGACGTAATTACTCTCCATGCTTTTATGAACATACCCAGAAACCTCCGAATGTCAAAGTTTTGAAGAGGGTCCCATTTATATTATATTGTGATGCAAATATAATTAATTATATTAGATTATAATATAATTATTTGCATCAAATGTGTATATCAATATCTATGCAAACATTTGAATAGGAAAGGTAGGTTTTGTCCTTTGTCCCTTTTAGCTCGTACACTCTATCACACCAAACATCTTGAACTCCCGAAGTCCCGGAGTTCTGAGGTGGTTCCACGCACATGGGTTATAATATGAATATAATATAATTATTCTGGAAAAGGTTGACCTCATCCACGTAAATTTTTTATGATATTATATAATATATTATAATATCATAAGCCCCCTTAAAGTTTGTACCTAAAATTTATAAATTTCCATTAATTGTTTTCCTAAGGAGACTTCGGGATGGAAGCCTTCGGGAGTTATCACAACGCAATCACTTCAACATCATGAAGCCCTGAAGTCCCGAATTGGTCCCACGTGCATACATTACACGTTAAAAACTAATTTAAATGGAAAATAAGTTGGTCTCGTCCATGTGTTCATTGTAATATATATTATTTTTATAATAAACCCCATCAAAATTTGTGCCCAGGTTTTCATAAATTTCATATATATATATATATATATATATATATATATATATATATATATATAATTATGAAATTATTAAGAGGTTGATCATGGGTGGATTAATCTCGTTTAGTATGTAATCTTCTGGCCTTCGAGTCATTCTCCAGATTACTCTCCACTTCAAACCTCTGGAGTCCCGAAGCTCCGAAGTGTGTTAAGAAATGATCATATTCCTACATGTATTCAATGCCTGATGAGATTTAATTTGAATTTTATTTAAATAAACTTGTAATTAAAGGAAATGAAAATCAATTTCCTATTTTCCAGGATTTTAAACGATATAAAAAAAAAAATTCATAATTTCCCATGAAATTTCTTCATCCTTGACTTAGAATTTGATTTATAATTTCCTTTCCTCCTGGGTAAAGGAGAAAATTTCCTCCTTACCGAGCTTTACTTTCCCCACCTAAATTTAAGGAGTTGGTATTAAAACAAGGATTTCCCCCCACGGTAAATTTTGGTTTTCTACCAGAAGTTACAACTCCGTGATTTAAGGGGATTCCTTCCAAGTTTGTAGGGATTTTCTCCCATAATTAGTATAAATGCTTATTAATGTCCAAACGAGATTGTAGGAGCTTTTATATTCTAATTTAATTAGGAAATTTCTTCCTTGTTTCCTAATTCCTTTCCTAATGCTTATTTATAATAAATGTTTAGTATTTTTCATCATTAGGCTATCTCCTTCAGGCCCAATTACGGTTTTGAAACCTCGTATTTTCTAAGTGTTTAGATGTATAAGTTCTAGGACACCTTAAGGTCATAAGCAAACTTATACATAAAATTTTGTCTATTTCCTTTCAAATTCATGTAGAGGTTCTAACTGTATTATCTATCCTCATTAGAACGAAATATGGGATGCAATCTAGATTGGCCTGAACAATCCCATCCAAAATTCTTCTTTTAGAACACAAACAACTAAGAAGTAAGGAGATAAGTTGCAATAGTATTTAACTGAAATCTTAATCATAAATTCTCCTAAGTTCCTGAACTGATTTAACAGAGGCTGGATTTTCATTTCTCTAGAACACTTGTTATCTCCTTTCTGTAATTAGGTTTATTCATACACATATATGCTTCTGCAGGTGATCCACCCACATTCTATTCCAAATATGAATGACTATATGTCACTAACACTTTATTTTTCTAGATAGGTGCAGGCAGAAGGTAAAATTAACAATAGAGGTGATTTTCAAACTCCACTTCAAATTTCTCAGTCACTAGCACATCAACATCACAAGTTCTCTTATTTAAACAGAATATAACTCCAGCATTCATAAAATTCACAGAATTCATATTATAAGAGAAAATAATCAAGAACAATACAAGGCTTAGAGAAGCACTTATATGACAACTTGAAATTAGTTGGCAACTGCTGAAGGGTGTTATCTTTTCCACCCAACCATAGGCACAGTTTCCCATGATTTTCCTTCCTTTTCTTTCCTTCCTCAACAAGATTATATGGTTCCAATTCCCAATTTCATGGGTCAGATCAAGAAGTTTCTAGATGGGTACTTTGCCCATCTCCTCATTGACTCTTGAGGAATACTTCCCAACTACGAACTTGAATGGTAATTAAATTCTCTGGGTCGGAGGATTGTTTTGGGTCTGAACAATTTCAATCTAGCAGAGTATTGGTCTGGTAGGGGTCATCTCAACCATTACTGGTTCCCCTCACCATCTCTCTCTTACATCATGATCTACATTGGAAACCCCTTCAACAGTTATACAACAACTTCCATTTTATTTAGTAACAAAAATATATACATTACCTTCTATAACAAAAGGTTCTTCAATTCCAACATCCACACATAATCAGTCTGCCCATAGTCTTTTAACAAACTATAGTTATATTTACATATTGGGGGAAACATGGGGTATTACAATCCCTTCCCCCTTAAAGGAACATCATCCTCGGTGTTCTACCTGCCAATGTTCTCTTTATGTAAAACAGTGAAAAAAAATGGGTATGTTTGTTTCATGGAATCCTCCATTTCCCATGTAGCTTCATCAGGACCAAAGTTCTTCCACTACACTTTAAACTATGAATGGTTATGTTCTAGAGTGGAATTTATTTCCTGTCTATTATGCCTTGTAGCTCTGGAAATAATTCTCCCTCTGTTTCTACCTGAATCACAAACCAATCAATTATATGATTAGAATCATGTACATATTTATTCAGTAAAGAAACATGGAAAACATTTTGTTCTTTCACTGTGGGAGGAAGTGCTAGTCTATATGCTACAGGTTCCACTATATCCAAAATTTTAAAGGGTCCACAAAACCAACGTGCCATCTTGGCACACGTTCCCATTCTCCAGAAACTTTTCTTGGGCCTAACTCGGAGATACACATGATCCCCTTCTTTGAACTCTCTAGGAGTCCTTTTTCTGTCTGCAAATATTTTCTTTCTATCTTGAGTTATTTTCGAATTCTGTTTTATTTGAACTACATGTTGTTCCATTTCTTTTAGCATATTTGGACCAAGTGTAATTCTGTCTACTGGGTTATTCTAGTTGATTGGAATATTGCATTGTCTACCATAGAGAGCCTCAAAAGGGCTCATCTTTAATGACTCTTGATAGCCATTGTTGTAGGAAAACTCTACCAATGGTAGGGATTCTTCCCATTTCCTAGGTTGATGCATCACATGCATCCTTAACATGTTCTCTAACACTTGGTTTACCATATTTTTCTTTCCATTAGTCCGAGCGTGATAGGCTGTACTAAATAGCAATTTAGTTTCAAAACCAACAAATAGAGATTTCCAAAAATTTGAAGTAAATCTTGTAGCTCTGTCTGATATGATTTCCTTAGGCATGCCATGTAGTCTAAATATTTATTTCATGAAAGTATTGGCAATATCTATTTCCTTGCAAGTTGAATTTACAAGGATAAAGTGAGAAGTCTTTCTCAACTTGTCCACAACTACCATAATAGCGTCATTCTTCTTGGTTGATTTAAGAAATCCTATGATGAAATAAATGGAGATGGTTTCCCATTTCCATTCTAGAATTGATAGGGGCTGCAACAACCCTACTAGATGTCGGTGGTCCACCTTAATCTGTTGACATTCTAAACATTTAGATAAGTAATCAACTATGTCATTTTTCAGTTTGGGCCAATAAAACAGTTTCTTAGTGGCTGTAATCATTTTATGATAACCAAGAAGACCACTATAGGGTCATTTATGTAGTTCATCCATTATGAACCTCTTCAAGTCGTCACGATTTGGAATATACAACCTACCGTTCTAAGTTAGCAGGCCATCATTCGACAATTGATATCCCTCATACTTCAACTCTATGGGTTCATGTTCTAGGTATGATCTCACAGTTTTGAAAAATGCATCTGGTTCTTATGCACTTTTGACTCTTTCCTTGAGGTCTGGTTGACAGGTGCTTACAACTACCAAGTGAATCACTTTCATACTTCTACTAAGGGCATCAGCCACCCCATTTTATTTTCCTTTAATATGTTTGATTTCAAAATCAAACTCACTAAGGAGAGATATCCACCTAGTTTGTCTATCATTGAGATTCGCCTGGTCAAACAAGTATCTCAACCCACTATGGTATGTCATAAGTACGAATCTTCTTCCTAGGAGGTAATGCCTCTACATTTTTAAATCATGTATTATGTCAGCCAATTCCAAATCGTGTGTCACATAATTGATTGCATGCTCATTCAATTTTTTGGACCCATAGAAAATCACATGCCCTTCTTGCATAAGGACTCCTCCAAGCCCTTCCTTGCAGGCATCTGTACACAACAAGGAATTCCTTATTTGGGTTTTTAATTTTCATCACAGGTGCATTGGTTAAAAGGTGTTTCAGTTGCTGAAAATTCTCTTCACACTATGTTGTCCAAATGAATCTAACTCCCTTTTTCTAAAGGGATGTTATTGGATAACCGATCTTGGAAAGCCCCTTTATGAACCTTTTATAGTATCATGTTAGTCCCATAAAGGATCTGATATCATAGACATCTTTTGGGGTAGTCCAATCCATAATGCATTTGATCTTGTCAGGATCAACTGTCACTCCTTCTTCAGAGATAGCATGGCCTAAGTAATGGACTTGTTTTTGGAAGAAGTCACACTTACTTAACTTTGCACAGATATTTTGATCTCTTCATGGTATTCCCTACTCTTAGAATAAATTAGAATATCATCAATGAAAACCAACACAAATATTTCCAAGAACTTGTTGAGCACATTATTCATTAAGCACATAAAGGTGGTTGGTGCATTGGTAATCCCAAATGGAACCACCACAAATTCATAGTGCCCATACCTCGTCCTAAAGGTTGTTTTGTGGATGTCTTCATCCTTAATTCGTACTTGATGGTATCCAGACATCAAGTAAATCTTGGAGAAAATTGTAGCGCCCCTTAATTGGTCAAACAAGTCATGAATTCTTGGTAAGGGATACTTATTCTTAATGGTCATCTTCTTGAGTTGTCTATAGTCTATGCACAACCTGAGTGTGTCATCCTTCTTCTTCACAAACAAAGCTAGTGCTCCCAAAGGAGACATACTAGGCCGAATGTAACATTTGTCCAACGTCTCCTTTAGTTGCAGTTTGATCTCAACTAGCTCTGGTGTACTCATCCTATATGGTGCTATAGACATTGGCACCACTCTTGGTACAAGTTCTATTGAAAAATCAATATATTTTCTTGGAGGTAGACCTGGTACCTCTTCTGGAAACACATATTTATACTCTCTTAATATAGGATGGTCCTCTAGGCTTTGTTTATTGTCCTCAACAGAGTTCAACACTTGTATTACCTACAAAGGACATCCTTTTCTACAATACTTATTCACTTAAGGGTCGATATTTTCCTCACTAAGACAGGATTTTGAATTCCTTGTAGAGTTATTTTCCTCCCTTCCTCATATTCACACTCCAAATTTTTATAATAACAGTCCAACTTAGCTTTATGGGAAGCCAACCAGTCCATTCCAATCAGTAGGTCATAATATCCTAAAGGGAGCATGTTTAGGGTTGGTTGGGTGGACAATCCATTCATAATGAATTGACATGTTGGTATGACCTATGTCACCTTTCTTTTTGTTCCAGTGGCTAGCTATACCATCCATGTTTTACTTGTTGCAATTTACATTTCTTAAAATTTTAAGGGGTAACATAACTCAGATTAGAACCAGGGTCAATTAAAATGGGAACTAGATGGTTGGCAATCATACCTTCCATCTCCGCCACTGAATCTTGGTGGTCATATTGTCTATTATTCATGGATGCATAAATTTGTGGCATGTTCATAGACAGATCATTGATTGTGGTAGCTTCCTAGATGTTTTAGATCCTCCTATTGTCTTGTTGCATATGTGGGCAGTCCCTCAACAAATTTTCTTCTCCACATCCCCAACATTTCAAGGGTTCTCTCTTTGTATTATTTGTCTTTCCTGGGGTGGATCGAAAGGGTTTATTTCCACTTTGAGATGGAAAATTTTGACGATACACACTCTTAGTAGGAAGGCTCATCTTAGAGATTTTCCTGTGAATCTTAAATCTTTAGGATTTAAACCCCTTGAATCCCAATTTACTATTCTTCTTCCAATCCTTATGAGGTTCTTCCTTGTTCTTAAATTTCTCATAGTAGTACATTTCCTTTCGAATAGTTTCTTCTAAGTTCTTAGTTTCATCAAACTCAATTATGTCTTATAAGGATTGAGGCAGTCCACTAATAAATCATTGGATATTTACCTTTTCATCCTTTATGTAGGGCACATACCTCATCAACTCAAGAAATTTGTTGATATATTCATCTATTGTGAATTTTCCTAGCTTGATTTCATAGAACTCCTTGGTCTTTTCATCATAGTATATTTCACACAGGTACTTCCTCTTAAAGTGTTTCTCGAATTGTTTCCATGACAAATCCTTCTCATGAATTCCTTTCACATTTCTAATGTCCTCCCACCAAATGGAGGCCTTTCCATTCAAGTTGAAAATGGTTATTCAGGCCTTTAAGTTTTTAGAGTAGTCATAGACTCTGAAGTACTTCTTCAAGCCAAGTAGCCAAACTTTTTCTTCTTCCCCCTTTTTAATTTCTCCATCGAAAGTGGGTGGTTTGGATTTCTTAAACTCTTTAGGGTCATGGCTATTGGAATGTTTTCTCCTAGTCTTCTCCTCTGAGAATGTAAACTAGTCTCATTGATAGAAAATTCCTTGGAGTTGTCAGATCCCTCACTAGAGGATTCTTCAGTTGAATCCTTGAAGTTAGCATGCCTCTTGGCTCCATGTTGGGACTTCTTTGAAGTGTTTCTTCTTGTGTTGTTACTTTCAATACCATGTTTTTGTATCTCAGGTGGGCTCTAGGTTTTCTTAATATGATTTGTATCCACATTACTGGCCATTGGTCCATGTTGCAACAACTTCCTTTGTATGTATAATAGGATTTGCAACAAGACTTCATTTATTTCATTTTTTTTTTCTTGCTCTTTTATCATCCTTTCAATGTCTTCCTTACAAATTTTTAATTATTCCATGAGGATTCTTACAGTTTCAGCCGAATCCAGAGGGGTTTCCACTACCCTCCTCTCATCATATTCTTCTTCTCTATTGTGGGAGATTTCTCCCAACTCATGGTGTGTCACCATTCTTTACGTTGTAGTTTTCCTTGATGTCCACTAACAATTTAAGTGTTGATAAAACATTTTTATGTTAGTTAATTATCTACTAATTTATGAACAACACGTGTTATTTGTAAGGTGAAATCAGTTTCATTATTTGGCAACATTAGCAACATATAGTTTAGATTTTAAAACATGTAACAACAACAGAATCAATCACCGTCATGTGGCACCCACGTGGCTCCTTGTCACCTGGCACGCCACATCATCATAACATACAAAGACTTTCCCAACCATAGGTTGACACTTATCTAGATCTTATAGGCCTATTAAATTGATTAATAATTATCATAATAGATTCCTGCTCTTTACTAATCATTTAATTAATCCCCATTAGGGATAATTAATCTTCATTAATTAATTAACCCCGTAATTACATTTTTATTTGGCCTAAATTACCAGCCTAGTAAAACTGAGGATTACTTTCCTTTCACCTTGGGAATCTCATAATTCAGGGTAGATTAGTTTTAATTATTATATCAATACCCTATCACATTAACTTATAATATAATCATGTTAGTAAATAGTTTTTAATTAATTATATTATAATATAATCCTATTTAATTATATTATAGTACAATTAAATATATCAAAGGGAACTTAGGGTTATTAATATCAATTAATGCCTAATTCACCGGACTTTGGCGTAATTAATCTCCATGATTTTATGAACATACCCAGAAACCCCCAAATGCCAAAGTTTCAAAGAGGGTCCCACTTATATTATATTGTGATGTAAATATAATTAATTATATTATATTATAATATAATTAATTACATTGAATGTTCATATCAATATTTATGCAAACATTGGAACATGAAAGGTAGGTTCAGGCCTTCGGCCCTTTTAGCTCGTACACTCTATCACCCCAAACATCACTGAGTCTCGAATTCCTGAATTCTCGGAGTCCCAAAGTCCCGAACTCCCGGAGTTTCGAGGTGGTCCCACGCACATAGGTTATAATATGCATATAATATAATTATTTGGGAAATGGTTGACCTCGTCCACGTAAAGGTTTTATGCTATTATATAATATATTATAATACCATAAGCACCCTTAAAGTTTGTACCTAAAAATTATAATTTTCCATTAAGTGATTTCCTAAGGAGAATCTGGGCCGAAAGCCTTCGGGAGTTATCACAACTCAATCACTTCAATATACTGAAGTCCTGAAGTGGTCCCATGTGCATAGATTACACGTTAAATAATAATTTAAATGGAATAGGAGTTGGTCTCATCCATGTGTTCATTGTAATATATATTAATTTTATAATAAACCCCATCAAAATTCATGCCCAA
>ML798077.1:63280-121564 GCA_009831015.1 Picea engelmannii
TGTTATCTGCTTTATGTTTATAACTCTAAATTTCACAGTAAAGACTCACTGCCACTAAGATCAATGATTCAAAGTTAAAAACAAGAGAAATTGTTAATAATCTACACTAACTGATTCACCCCCCTCCCCTCTCAGTTAGTTCATACCTGTAACACCCCCGCCACAAAAAAAAAAATTCCCTCCAAAATTTCCCCCCCAAAATTTCACCCCAAAATATTCCCTCCAAAATTTCCCCCTCAATTTTTTCCCTCCAAAATTTCCCCCAATTTTTTCGCTTTATTATATTCCCTTAAAAATTAAAAATAACTTTTACTCTTTTATTTCGTTATTTACATGTTAAATACAATATTTCTCATGTTTATTTATTTATCCCACATTCATTAAACATAGCAATGATCCATATAATTTTAGTTATATATGTAGACAATATACCTAATTTTTTTTATCCCACATTCGTTATACTAACAATAATTTATATCATTTGTGTTATATATACACAGTCTTGTTTTATCTTTTTACATTGTGTGATATCTTGGGCAATATTCGTTAAAGGATTTGGAACAAGCTACAAGGGAGAAGCATCGAAAAGACATCCGAGGAGAATCTATCATTTCATAGGTTAGTTATTTTTTAAATTATTACCATTTAACAAAACAACAATTACAAGATCATCTTTGAATCACATATTAATTTTTCATGCGAAAATTAAAAAACCTTAAATTGTTTTAGATGTTTTCTAATTTTTTCTAAAAAAATCCCAACTTTTTTAAAAAATTAAGACTTTTTTCAAAATATTTTAACAAAATCCTTAAGATTTTTTGAAAAAAAAAGAAGTCAAATTTAATTATAGTTTTGTTAAAAAAATTATCTTTTTTATTGGTTTTTACTTAATTGTTTTTTAGTTTTGGCCCATGGTGGTTACTGGGCAATGTTTGGGGCTTGTTCGTGGGGTTGTGGCTTGGTCGTGGGGGTTGGGGCGATGCCCAGCCCCTACGTCCAAGCCCCGGGCATCCCTAGGGCTTGGACCGTGCCTTAGCTGCGAGGGGGGTTGGGGCGATGCCCGACATCTCCCTAGCCTGACCAGCCATGTGGCCAAGCCGTGGGTGTGCCCATAGGGTTGGTTGGGCTAGGGTGGTGTCAGGAATCATCCCAACCCCCCACAGCCAAGGCACGGTGCCGGCATAAGCCTAATAACTCCATGGGTCAAATGTTTTTAAATATGGGTAAAAAAAAAAAAAAAAAAAATTAAATTAGTTCTTATATTNTTTTTTTTTTTAGTTTATTATAATTTAAAAGGCCTAATATTTTTTTTTTATCTTATAGAAAAATGGTAGGAAAGAGATTATCTATGAATATATCTGGATCACGACCTGCAATAATGGCATCCAAAATTCTAACTGGAACCTCCATGAATGTTAGGCAACAAAATGGTAGCATAACACATGAACTATCAAGGGCAATGAAGAATCTTAGAGAGTGGAAATCTGTGGAAGGTGAAAACAAACTAAAATTTTCTTGGTTTGTTAAAGACAAGCAAGGAAACAATGCAGATCATATATATTTGTATTGTGTTGAATTAGAACATGTGCAAGGAAATTATCAGGCACTTGGCTTGTTACGGGATATATGTTTGGTGCCAGCCACAGATATTTTTTATGCACTTTTCAAACAAGGTAGAACTTATATCAAGTTTAGATATTGTTTCAAATTGAGCAATTATATCAAGAATGAATGTTTTTCAGAATTATGTGCATCCATTGTTGATGACATTGACATAGGTAATGTAAGTTTTTTATTTTTATTTTTGTGTCGTTTATTATTTTTAGTATCATGGTAATGTTTTAATTTTATTTAATATGAAAATGTTATATTTTATTTTTATAGGATTTTGTTGAACGACTTTCACATATGTTAGTGGGGATTTACTCTACAGAGAATAATATCATGGATGTCATCAATGCTTTTCATATTGAAAAGACAGAAGAAGGAAGGAAAAAGAAAAAGAAAGTAATGGAGGTTGAACCTACAAGAGTAGACAAAGAAGAACATGAAAGAAGAAAGAAAAATCTGCATTCTAGAAATCCTAAAAGGGTTACATTTGAAAATGAGGAAACTCCAAATGAAGATTTTGTTAAGATTGGTCCCAATGAGGTTATCACTCCTTCTCGCAAAAAGAATAAACAAGATAAACGCAAAAGAGCGATGGATGATGATGAGTTTATTCCTATTGATTATGAAGAAATCATTGATTTAGATGAAACACATTTAAATCATAAGAGAAAGAAAACAAATGTTGATAATGTTTAAGAATCCATCGTTAGCTCACAGTATTATAGTGAAAGTCCTAAAGGTAGCAGAGAAATAATAACATCAGGTGTTGATCTAGCGGATGGTATTATGAAAACAACACAAAATGGCATTTGAAATAGAATGAGGATGGCGAACTTAGTTGATGATGGCCACACATTTCAGTTGAATGTGAAACAACTTTATAAACCCATAGAAGGGAAAGAAAAATATCAAATTAGAAAACCGCAACACTTGCATATTCACAATTTGAAAGAATTGGTTAGGTACAATCCATATGCACATGTGGTTGACTACCTAGTTCTTGTTGACCCAATGGAATTTCCTATGAGGGAAGAATTTGATAGATCAAAATGTTTTGACTACAAATATTATGTGATTGGAGGAAATCATTCTGCAGAGGCTAGAAGAGAATTGATGCAAGAATATCCCAATAATCCTCTTTTTGAGATAGTCAAATGCATAATTTATGTCGGTTTAACAGACTCAGAAGCAAAGTTACTAGCATGGGATCATAACACAGACAATAAGTACAGAATGTCTATGACTTTCATTCAAAGGGTGAGATTTATCCATAATTAATTTTTTGAAATATGTCACGGGGAGAGATCAAATGTTGCAAGTTTCGGAAGCAATGTTGTATGGAAATAGGATTCCCACTTGATGATGAAAATACAAAAGAAAAAATAAAAAAGGAAGTGATATATTTACAGTTGTGGATAACTATTTTCAATCGGGATTTAGAACTGGACAAGTATGGGATTTGATAGATGAGATCTTCGCCCTATGGGAAAATATTAGTATAAAAAATCAGAGAGTTAAGAAGGCTAAGTCATTGATATGTGGCACAAGCAAGACAGGTCCTAACATAAAAAAATATTCTAGATGATATGACTATAACACCTTGGAGATCAATACAAGGAGTGAAGGATGATAAACTTATCATAATTATATTATCATGTGTTAGGTCGGTAGAATTGTCAATGGAAGAAATGAGTGATGAATTTAAAAAGTAAGTTTGTTGAGTTATTTTTATTTATTTTGGGACAAGAAAATTAATTTTTTCAATTTAACATATCAGTTTAATATTATTTTTGTTTTATTTAGTCACAAGGTGTATATGAGAATACAAGAGGAAATGGTCAAGATGTTGAATGAAGAAATTTGGGATGATGTTAAACTCAACTATCCAGATTCAAGCTCTTCGGCAGTATTCAAACATTTTTTTGTTGCATTCAAAAAGGTATGTTGATTTATTAAATTCATATTATTCGTTTGTAAGTTAATTTATTTATATTTTAATAGTTATAGATATATAACTATATTTTTTTTATTTCATTAAAGATGCCAAAGAAGAATGCAGATAGAGTACCTGAAACTTTCAAAAGTTTTATTCAAAAAGCCAAGTTTGAAAGAGAAAGAAGGAGACATGTTCAAAATGTTCAACTTGATGACACCCTTGATCACTACATTTGGAATGGGCTCGAAACTTTTCAATATAAAGTGATATTAGGTTATTTTGAACAACTTGCAAATAGTGTTCCTAAAAAATAATACTCCCTAGTTATTGCAGATATCCCTCGTGGTTATAATATCCAAAACATTGGATATGATATTGAGCCTTATAATTAAGAATCTTTCAATAAAGTGGTTATGGGATTTATGGAAGTTACAACATCACCATTTAGGGATTTATAGTATTTCATTAAGACACACAACAAGGATTAGTACAATCAAACTTCAAGGGGGAAGAAAAGACAAGGATGCAGTTTATTTGGTAAGATATTGAAAGTGTATGTTTAGGGATTAAGATTAGAAAAAGAAATTAATAATTCACAAGTTAACTGAATTTTCACTTATTTATGTTACCGACACAAGCCTAATATTCATCGCTCCAATAGAAAATCATTTAAACGTGATTTTGAGAGTATACGTCTTGCAACCTGGACAAAAGATCATTCTTATAATTCTATTCTTGGCAATACAAAGGATGGAGAGACTCCTAGTAGTATATTGGTATACGATGATGTGGTTAGAAAGCTAACATATAAGGAAAACGATTTGAAAGGAAAGATGGTTAATATTTATCAAAAACCACAAGCATTAATTAATTATCTTATAGATACATTTTCAAATGAAGGAGATTGGGTGTTGGATTTGTTCTCAGGTTCAGGTAAGAATTATGATCTAATATTTATGAAATCATACTTCAATATTATATCATTTGTAATTTATGTATTTTTATAGTATCTAACTTCATTATTTATTTTATATTTGGTGATTAGGTACAACATTAGCGTGTTGCCTACAGAAAGAAAGGAATTGCATAGCCATTGAAAGTGACCCAATACAGTTTTATTCAACAAAGAAGTAATCTTATTCCATCTCTTTTAGATTAAATGCAAGAAGTTGGCTTGAGGAAAGGAAAATTTAGTGAATCATAGGTGGAAAAATTGTCAAAGGAACCTCAACTACCATTAGGAAGAATTATTGGAAAGGATCACTTTGGAGAACTTGTGGATATCAAAGAGCCAATGGAAGAACAAAATGACACAATGGAAGCACAAAATGATGTCGAAGAAGATGACAATGTGTCTGTTGAGAATGATGAATTTGGGATATATGATATTGTTGATTAGTTTTAAGATGCCTTTAAAGATGATGCTCAATTTTGCAAATTTTTTATGAGCTATAACTGTAATGTTTTGACTTTCATATTTTAAAATAATAATAAAGATGTATCTATTGTTGTTTTGTGATGAATCTTTTTATTGTTTTGTGATGAATCTTTTTATTGTTTTGTTTTTCGTTTTATTTGTATGTGAATCACTATACATTGGAAAATTTTATTAAATGTTGTCATTTTTTTACTTCAAATGTATAAAAATATGAAAGAAAATGATAATTTTTATAAAATTTTGACTTTTTTTTGTTCAATTATGTCCATAAAAATGCTTTATTTGACATGTTATTTTAAGGAATATGTACCAAAATGTATAGGTTTTTTATTATATATGGCTATAAATTGTGAATGTTTTTGCTAAATATTCAAAAATAGTGTTATTTAACTACAATTTTTTTCGATGTATTGAAGTAAAGGTAAACAATGTGTTAAAAATGATGTTTTTCACTATATTTAAAAAGTATGGAACAATACATTAATTTATGAGACAAAATTATATGAAAAATCATAACTTCAAAAACGTAAATGGTAAAAAATATTTTTAAGATTGAAAAAAACATGAAAAATGACTAAAAACAACATTGAATTAAAAAAAAAATTGAAAAAATTGAAAATAGATGAAAAATAAGCATTTTAAAAAAATAATGTGGAAACATTGTGCATCGAAAAATTTAAAATATCGAAAAACCACCCAAAAACAGAGGGGGGATGCTACCGGTAGCACCATTTTTAAAAACGGGGTAAAAAATTGGACCCCCCCAAAAATGAGAACTCTGTAGAGTTCTTGTTAAGTTGGTAACTATGTTGCATAGATCAGAGAAATAAGTCAACAATAGGATACTTTAGCCTCTGGACAACAACATGGTGTGATTACCACCACTTCACCTTCAGTATGTCTTTGGATCCAGTTGATTTTAAGTCATGTTGTTCTAGGCATTGGGAACCAACAATACCCTCCATAGAAAAAAGAATCCCCAAAACAAAAAGATAAGGGAATATAGTACTTAATTTCTCATCTTTATAATTATATGTCAGCCATGTTCTATTTAGTTTACTCTTTGCTAGTGGATATAGAAAAACTCTAGTATGCGACTACAGAATTATGGGTCTCTACTTCATTTTGGAGGGAATGTAACCAGTTATTTAGGAAGTTTCAACAAGTTTTTGAACAATTACACCATGGTTGGCTTCCTGTTTGTAAAATTCCATCGTATGCCTTGACTACAGTCTTTTAATTAATATAAATTTCCCAGTATTTGTTAAAAAAAACTTAATTTTTTAGACCATAGTTTTTAAAATGTTCCAATTTTAATCCAGAAACAAAAATGAATGTGTTATTTGTAGCACTATGATTCAATTCGAAGGATGATTTTGAGGTTTCATTTTTCAATTCTAACAGTGGTCAAGCCATAGTATCAAATAATTTGTAATGTTAACCCTAGGGAAAATAAGGTGTTACCAGTAGCACTAGTGTTCATTTTCGAAGTCAATTTTAAGGTTTTCATTTGGAACGATATTGGTTGTATAAACCATGATTTCAAATAGGTTGTAATTTTAACCTCGAAGAAGAGAGAGGTGATGTTGTAAACACCACTTTTTGATTCAAGGATTGATTTTAATATTTTCGTTTGCAATTTTATAGGGATTTAGAGTCATGGTGGAAAATTGTTATAATTCTAACCTTGCAAATAAAAGGGTGCTATTGGTAGGACCAAATTTTTATTTGGGGGTTGATTTTGGTGTTTTTGACACAAAATTATGGGTTTTGAGAGCCATAGTTCTCGTTTTGAGGTCATAATTCTCTTTAAGTTGGTAACTATGTTGAAAATGAAATATGCAAATACACAATTATTGAACAATAAAGACATTTTATTTATATATAAGAGATGAAGTACATGTACATACTCACAACTTATTAAAGGCTTATACAATTTCAATATCTCCAAAACCTTAGCTAGAGAAACCAAGAAAACTCTAGCCACCAACTCTAGGCTAGTGTTGGAGATTTGAAACTTTAGGTAGTCATTCTCCACAAGAAAGTACAAGAAGACCCATCTACACCATTACAGAATCCCCAGGAATAAGTTGAAGACCTAGGAAGAGAAGTCGGCCCCATGGGAAAATAATAAACTAATTGAAGACCCAGGAAAAAAACAAATCGGCCCCAAACTGGCACCCAAATTAGTATAAATACAAGACTTGCTCATTTCATTTGGATAGGCAGATAGTTCTCCTTTCTACAATGCGCACAAGGAAATTGTAGCTGCAGTTGTGTTCTTTCTCTATATCTTAGTTCTGGTTATCTTGGGGAGTGTGCCACACTTGGAGAAGCTCTTTCTTGGTTATTCTTGGTCATATTATTGAGGCACTAGGTCTTGGTGATGCTAGCCTTGGGGAGGATATTCTTTGTATGGTATTTTGGCTATTGATGGTGATGTACTGGTAATATAATATCTTGGAATAAATTCTTCTATATAAATGTTATTGTCTTTTCTCCCAAGGTTTTGTTTCCTAGGATAAGCTCTTGTGTTCTTGTGTCTACTGTGCATGGTTAATATTTCTAGATCTTGTTATTTCCACTGCATTGTTATAGTTGAGATTTTCAGTGTATGGTTATTCTATGATAATTGTTGTAACAAACCTGACCCATAAGTTCCATTTTTTGGGGTGGGGAATTAAAATTTTGATTTCCTTAATCGTCTCGATTTCTCCTTTCGAGGTCTCCATCCTCTTCTACTCAACCATAGATTTCTAACATATGCTTACAGGCTCAAATCTGAGTTATGGATTGCAATTTATGGCCTCTCGAAGATCTTCGAGCGCTATTAGTCAAGGGGCCACGTGGAACCCACGTGGGTCCATCTCATTCATACCAACCCAAGTTCCCTGAAGTCCCGAAGATTCCCTAGCATTCCTACATCCACGGTGGAATTCCATCCACCATCCAATCCAACAGCGGGACTTGATCCTCATTTAACACATAAGCTAAAGGGGAATTCGGTGTTCGGCACTGAACGCCCCTTTTTCCTTTCTACGTGCATATCCTCCGGAGTCTTGAAATCCCAAACTCCTGAAGGGGCTCGAAATATTGCCACGTGGCTCTGGATTTCTGTCCTTTCAGCTTATCTACGACACTATACCCCAATCCTTCGAAGTTTCGAAGTCCTAGACTCTCGAAGGGTCCACCCTTACACATGGAAGCGTATTAAATGAAGAGGAAAGGACAAGTGGGTCCCGAGTACTCCACCCACCAAATGGACCAAGTGAATATGTGCCAGGGGGTGACATGCAGAAAGGCAGAGATGACACATGGCCATGTCAATGGGTGACACGTGTCACATTCTAATGGGAATATAGGGTCTACAAAAAGTACGAATCAATGTGACACGTGGCATGTCAAGCATGGGTCCATGTCACCCTAGGTGATGTCAACATGCCACATCACTATGAACTGATAGCCTTTCGACGCCCTTAGATCTCATGGTCGATATGAATCCACGTAGATCCATTGATCTGTGGCCTTCATTACTTCATAACTTCGGCGTTCAGGGGATCTGCTGCTTACCACCCCCTTTCTCCTAGATTGGTCAACGTCAGACTAACCTTGGCATAGATCCAATGGTCAGGGAAGATCTCAACGTGTCCCTAGATCTAGGGTTCTTGTTAATTCGCAGCTCTGACATTCAAGAGTTTTGGCGTTATGATGGCTCTACTCTCTCAAAGTAGGACTTCACTTAAGTATTGTATGTGAGTCCCTCCACTGGTTGATCAGACAGTTAAGAGGGGTTCTCAATGGACTCCCTAGATCCACGGCTCACATTAATTCGCAACTCCAACTGAAGGAAGATCTTAGGGAAGATCCTCAACTGAAGGAGGCAAATCCTCAACTTCCCCAAGGATATCTCAAGTGGTAGAAGCCTCTCCAAGGCTATATAAGCAAGCTTTCTAATGGTGAAAAGAGAATGGGAAAAGGAGAATTACACCAAACTTATGATCTCATAAGTGGTGCTGGAGCTGATGGGGGGAAGAATTAAAGATATGAAACTTATGATCTTGGAGGAAAATCACAGTCAGCCAAAGGAGAGTGATCAGTGAAGCTGCTCTTATCCAGGTCGTGGATCTTTCAGGAAAGGGTTAGACGAAGAGGACTTGACGAAGCTGTCGCATTCGCATCTACGATTGTAAGTACTGCTGTCGTTATTCTCATCAATATGACACGCTTGGCATGTTTCTTTCTAGTTTGTGTCTAATGTCACATGAACTTATAATTTATTGATAGATCTGTTTTCAAGCTAATATCAATAGAGTAGGAAGCGGTCGTATCTTGTTTTGTCCACATAACTCGACGAGGAGCAAAGGATTGGAGCGCAACTCGGAGCGTGCAGGGACAAACGTCGATAAAAGGTACTTCTGTCATCCTTCCTTCTCATGTATTAGTTTAGATAGATTTGAAAGGAAGTCAGTGTCCATGATAAGCATTTTCTGTCTAGAATTAGGGTCAAGCTCTTAGAGGCGATCTACCTGTCCGCAGGGAGATTTTCCTACAACAGAAACCGGCGACTGCGCTGGGGAGATAGCCTCAAATCGAAACTTCTAGTTTGGATTTTTCTCCTCATTGACCTTGTTCTATCCCTTGATTGTTTCAGACCTGGTTCACTCCTCTTTTCATTAGTTTCAGGAGCTGATTGGCTCCTTACCTCATCATACTCAGCATAATTGTCGAATTTGAATTTCAATTTTTGGAATTTTTTGACATTTTTTGGAGTTTTAGACCCTGGAGCCCCTATCCTAGTGTTAACAGAGCGCCAACGCTCCTCCATAGATGCGCACAGAGTGCTATAACTCTCCTTGCCTTTGGCAACAGAGCACCAGCCCTCTTTGGCTCAAAAAACCCTCCAGAATTGTTTTTTTTGAGTTTTTGCCTCTGTGTCTCCTCTGCTGAGTGGCCTTGTGAGTCAATGTTTCTTCCCTTTCAGCTTTGACATCTATCTTTTGAAGAACAAACATCTTGTTCGTTGGATCTTGTAGCCTTCTTCGCTATTTTCATTGAGTTTTTCCTATTGAGTGAAGCTTGAAACCCATGCATTGTTTTTCTCTCCTCATCAGTTGAGTAAAAACCCTGGTGAAGGTCATCAAAGGCCTATAGACCTCTTCATATTGATTTCAGTCAAGATCATTTGTTCTTCAAATTTTGCTTTTGGGCGTAAAGTTTTTTTTTTTTCTCTTTGATTGTTTCTTTTCTTTCACTTTTTCGTTTCGATTTCTACGAAAGGGTGTATTGTTTGTGTGACTTTTGCTTGTGCTAGTTGGATTTTCATTCATACAAGAAAGATAATTAGCAAAATGAGCATTGTGTCGTATTAAGCATCATTCATACGCAAACAATAAAAGACATATTTATGATTGATTGTGCATATTAGAAGGCATTTAAAAGTTTTTGCAGTACATCAGGATTTGATCGAGAAAAAAAATCGTTTGAGGGCATTCATTATTTGTGCTTGATTAGTGAAAGAACTTTCTCTCACCCTTAGATAGATATTCATCAAAAGGAATGATTTCTTATCATATTTGATGCATTCTTTGGGTCTGAGTCATAATTCCATTTGTTTCACTTCCATGAAACAGAGGCCACTAGCTTTCATGCTCGGGGAAACTACGAGCATAGTTTCTCTTCTCTGTGGCAAGCTCGTTAAAAAATGAAATAGAGGTCACGAGCATAGTTTCTCTTCTCTGTGGCACGCTCGTTAAAAAATGAAATAGAGGCCTTGAGCATAGTTTTCTTATCTGTAGCAAGCTCGTTAAGAAATGAAACAACAATCTGGGGATCGAACCTGGAACCTTGAGCATAGTTCTTTCCCTGTGTCAAGCTCGTTAAAAAATGAAACAATCACCTTCCCCTTCAAGTAGAGTATTTCGCCAGATCTCGTAGATGTTGAGTCGAGTCTTTCGTTAGGTCTCGTTTTGAACCTTCATTTCATCCACCTATATCCTTTTTCTCCATCTAGCACAGAAATTGGTGAAAACCTCAAAGTCAGTGAATGAATTGAAGCTTGGGGGGCATGTCTCCAGCCTTTGATGATCATTCTGGAGCTAAGTCACCAGCTTTCAAGCTGGGGGCATACCAAGCTTAGTCTTTGTTCTTTCTCGTGCTCGTAAATACATGAGAATGCAACAGGGTAAACTTTTATCTCTTTTTCGGACCCGTACGGATACACGAACACACGAAAAAGGAACCCCCCTGGAGTCTACTTTAAACCCTTTTCAGACTCTCTAAATATGAAAAGATTGTCGAGTGACCTTACTTCGTTTCACACTCGTTAAAAGGTCATAAAGGGCGTCTTTCGAGCGATAGTTTAACCCTTTTTATTTCTCGTTAGACTACTGTACGAAAAAGGAACTGAGAGAGTTCTCTTTTAAGTGTTTTTCCAAACTCTATAATCCCGAAAAACCTTCGAGTTTTCTGTCTTTGGACTCGTTAAAGCACACATCGACAGACCCATATGGGACCGAGCCCTTACTTCTTCCGGTTCGTTAAACAAAGGAAGAGGAACTTACCGAAGGTGAGTTATATCGAGCATGTGTTATCCTCCTCGAGCTCATTAAATCAAAAAGAGGTACTCATCTATCTGGATGGGGGAAAAAGTGAAAGGAGCAAGCCAAGCAGTCTCTTGAGAACAACATCTAGCACTTCTTAGAGTCGCCCTTGAACACGACACTTTGTCACTTTGCACGTATCATAATCTGCTGAACCTCTGCATTGAGCCAATCCTTTGAGTTCCTTTCACTCCTTTGGGTCACCCGACGCAAGTCACAGTATCCATTGCATAGTTTTGGTCCATGGCATGTTTTGTTGTTGTGCCTCAGTGTTCAAGGGAAGTATCCGCCTCGAGAGTCAGCCATCCCAAATATCTTTCCTCAAAACCTGTGTCAGTCCATGTCTATTTGGTCTACCAATTACATCTCCATGTGCGTTTCGTGTCGTTGATGTGGGATACATCAAGGCCCTCCCTCGACGAATCTATTCCTGTCGACTTCAACACATTATCCAGGAATCAGACTTAGAAACCAGTAAGTACTTTGGGACCTGCATGCCTCAATGGAAGGCCTCCTCACATTCGACAGTAGGATTACATCATTGACCTTTGATCGAATGATTCCACGGGTGTTCGACTTCATCTCATCTATTCACATTCGCTGGAATGTACTAAGGTACCTTGGGAATCATTGACATTAATGGTGATCTCCCTCGCACTTGTTAACGGTTCACACCATTGACCGATAATCAAGTGGTTTCTGCCATGTTCGACATCAAGACATCTATTCACATGGTTAGGATCGTACCACGTTGGGATTGGTGAGAAGACCCTGGGTTGAGTAACCACTTTGATATATGCTTCGCCCAGGCTGCGAAGGAGTTTCTATTGGACAAAGAACACATACATTGTTTCATAGATCCACTTTGTATTGGTCGTGGCTATGTCTTGTCATCTCGTAGATACACTGTGTAATCTTCGTGGCTACGACTAGTCCGAGTCATCAGAGTATAGATCCACATTGTATCTTCGATGGCTATACCTTTTTATCAATACAATTATGGATCCGCAGTGTATTTTATGGCGGCCATATCTTGAAAGTCTTGATCACCCAAGCATAGGTATGTCTGCCTTGGTTTTGAAATATGTCATAATATTTGTTGGATGTTTGTATGCAGCTTTTGTCAGGTTCTCCGAGTCTATACCCTTGCTTGAACGTCTACAAAGTATTTCAGTCATCAGTTCACATCTTCTAACTTCATACTTTCGGGGGCAATCTGTTACACATCAAAATTACTCACTTTGATAGTGTCGCAAGTGTCGTCATTACAAAGGTCGCAAGTGTCGCATTTTGCTCACAAGATCGCTCGTGTCGCATGTTGCTCGCAAGTGTCGCGGGTGTCAAAGAAGGCATATTGCCATGATGCCTATGTCATGCCTATAACGACATGAGAAGGACACTTGAAACACCTCAAACATTTGATTTGGAAGAGGAAGAATGAGTCAGCAGGCTTGCAAACCTTTTGCCATCTGAAAGCACCCAAAAAACTGAGTTTTGGAGGAGAGCACTCCCCTATACCTCTTCTCGGAGCGTCGGCGCTCCCCCTTACACTATCAGGGAGTGTTATAACGCTCCCCTCGCCCTTTTGAGGGAGCGTTATAGATTTGAGAGCGTTAAAAACCCCCTAAAGCCTACTAGGGAGTGCTACAATGCTCTGATGGCCCTTTTGAGGGAGCACTACCTATTCTGGGCAGTTGTTAAACTGTTGAGATGAATGGGGGAAGCATCTTTTCATTCTTGGAAGGCAGTTGGATTTGAATCCCTAGTCCAACCATGATCTTAGGGCAGATCCTCAACTGAAAGAGGAAAATCCTCAACTTCCCCAAGGATATCTCAAGTGGTTAAAGCCTCTCCAAGGCTATATAAGCAAGCTTTCTAATGGTGAAAAGAGAATGGGAAAAGGATAATTACACCAAACTTATGATCTCATAAGTGGTGCTGGAGCTGATGGGGGGAAGAATTAAAGATATGAAACTTATGATCTTGGAGGAAACTCACAGTTAGCCAAAGGAGAGTGATCAGTGAAGGTGTTGTTATCCAGGTCGTGGATCTTTCTGGCAAGGGTTAGACGAAGAGGACTTGACGAAGTTGTCGCATTCACATCTACGATTGTAAGTACTGCTGTCGTTATTCTCATCAATATGACATGCTTGGCTTGTTTCTTTCTAGTTTGTGTCTAATGTCACATGAACTTATCATTTATTGATAGATCTGTTTTCAAGATAATATCAATAGAGTAGGAAGCGTTTGTATCTTGTTTTTTCCACAGAACTCGACGAGGAGCAAAGGATTGGAGCGCAACTCGGAGCGTGCAGGGACAAACGTCGATAAAAGGTACTTCTGTCATCCTTCCTTCTCATGTATTAGTTTAGATAGATTTGAAAGGAAGTCAGTGTCCATGATAAGCATTTTTTGTCTAGAGTTAGGGTCAAGCTCTTAGAGGCAATCTACCTGTCTGCAGGGATATTTTCCTACAACAATTGGGGCATTATAACTTGAGGTATATGAAGTGACCATAACAATAGCTACTGTAATACCAAATACTAGTGAAAGGTGGTTTAACGCCATGAACCTAAATGCAGCCTTCTCCAAAGAATATCAGGGAGACAATCTATCTAAAGGAGTGCCTAGGAGCCACATGATTGAAGGCTGTTACAAGATGCTAAGGGTAATCCAAAGATATTTTACCTATGAAGGAATATTCAACATGATTTATCAGTACCACATAATACTTCTACTACACCTCACAGGAAAAGACCTCATGAATCTTCCTTTCTATTTGTTTAGAAGCATTGGAAAAATGGATGACAGAGTCCAGGCTAAGTCCAAGGCAGTTGACACAAGTGTTTTTCACTCAAGGATGATTAAAATGCTTGTGATGGAGGAGTTTAAGAAGAAAAGAATTGATTGGGAGCAGTTCATTTCTTCTTCACAGTTTCAATTGAATTTTTCTCCTAATCCACAATCCAAGGTATAGATCCCTCTTCGGGATGATAGCATTGTACACATAGAGACAAGTAAGAAGAGGAAAAATAAAGGTGTTGTGAAAAATGATGAAGCAACAAATGAATAGGAGGGAGAAGGAGGATTTTATCACTCTCCACAAAGGGAGGTTTCACCCAAATCAGCCCCAAAGTCAATTGAGAATTCATCAACCAGAGACATAGGCTTAAAAGGAAGGAGGCTACTTTTTCCCTCACCATATGTTGCAGTTGAAGCTAAAGTTAGGAGGCCTTTCACCAGGTCATCAACAAAGAAAGAAAGTATTGAAAAAGAGGACATAGTGGAATCTCCCATCAAGAAAAAAGGTAAAGGTAAAGTTGTAGTTGTTGAAAATCACATTGAGGTTATAGACATAACCACTCCTCCAGAAAACCCTACCTTTAAAACTCTTAACAAACAGCTTAAAGAGGCTAGAAATGAAATTGATAATTTGAAAGGAGAAGGAATGGTTGAAAGGAAAAAGTTGAATGATCTTATGGATATGTATCTGAAAACTATTGATAAGGTTGGGTTTGTAGAAATAAGTTTTCTACCTCTCCATAGGAAATTTAAGAACTTATATAGACAAAACAGAGATTTACAAGCTCGAATAAGAAAACTTAAACTGAAGTTGCAACCTTTTAAGGAAGAACTAGCCAAAAGGAATTTGAATGTGTTGGCCCAAGATGCCACAAGAAGGAGTTCCAAACTCAGGAAGTAAAATTGAAATGTCTTAAAGAGTTTCAGTTTTGGACAATGCTTGTTCCTTGCATTTTTGAAGATTTTGAGGAAGTATGATGCCCATGGTTGAGTTTTTCACTCATACACCAAATTATGAAATTTCTACAGGCATATCTAACTCCGAAGACAGTTTTTTGGGTGTTTTGGTTGCCTTCTAAATACATTAAGAAGTTAAACGAAAGTTTGTAGTGCTCGGCGTTGTGAACTATTTTATCCAGTTAGGCGTTGTGAACTTCGTTGCGAACTGGTTGATATTGTTAGTGCTACAAGATATGTTGTGAACTCCTATTTTGAAGGCTTCAAGAGGATCAACGATTTCTAGATGGCTAGGGGAATATGGGACAGTTTCTTTAAGGTTAGTTTAAATCTGGAGGGACACTTGACAAGAATAATATGCGCTCATGGGACACATTATCAAGCCTATTTAATGATGTTGGGGTAGTTACCAGCATTAAGCCTAGTTTTTAGCAGTCAGTTATTTTTTTGTTGAATAGTTGTAATCACCCTAGCTTCATGATGTGGGATCCTATGTTAGTATATGGGGCTCGAATTGTACAATTATCATTCATAGCCTAGGATATAAAAGGGGAATTAGAACTCAATGTAGAGGTTTGAATGGTTGATGTAAGACTCTTTTTAGTGATATTGATGTAACAGAGCCAACTCTAGTTTTATGCATCAAACTTGATGATTTTTTGTCTAATAGAAGTCAGTTTCTTTCCTGCCATCTGGTTTCTCTTTCACTCTGAAATTTACTGTCATTGAATGATTCAAATGATGTTTTATAGTTGTATTGCAATGAAGGTTTGATTGTGATGTTGTTATAATTGTTCTCATAGTTTAAGCTTTGATTTAAGAAGTTCTTGTATCTAAAGCTTTTCCTTCATTTGTCTACTGGTAAAGCCTGATTCTAGTGGTAGACTTACTTCATTTTTCTCACTAAAGTCTTCCTTCTATCCACATTAATCCTTAAAACCCTGATCCAAGTTAGACAAGACCTCTTTTTCTGATGCATCTTATCTAGAATTTCTTGTGGTTTAACATTGTTGGGTTGAGTTTTATCCATTTGACACCTTATTTTAAAATTTACCTTATAAACCTATTGATGGGTAATAAGCTTTAACTTTAGCAATCAAAGTGTAACTTTCAGTGCTAACAGATCCAATGGCCAGGGAGACTAACGAATACCCTCAGGTTTTCATATCACGTTACTTCATGATTGGTGAGTGGGTTAGGGTTTAACGGTGGGACAAGTCCATCAGTCATGGTTAGGGAAACTTCTAGATGTCGTTCAACCTTGTTGGTGACCGAACCAATAGGTTTCCTTCAGTTGGTTTGAGAGTGATAAGTTCGCAACACCCTGGAGCTCTGAATTGCCAGAGTTCTGAAGTCGTAAGAGCTTATCTCCTTTCGGGCCTAGCGCAAGGTTCCCATACCTTGGTCATATGGAATATTGGAAAAGCCTCGAGGTTCCACGCTCAACACTTAGTCACGATTTGGTTAGAATCATGGACATGATCCCTCAGCCGCATAGGTGAAGGGTTTGAAGGGTGCACCCTCCTTCCACAGAGTTTGAATTTAGAGACCTGTGAAGGGTGAGTTAAGAGGTCGATATGACCGGGGTGTTCCAGCGAATTCTGCCCAAACTCCTATATTACAAGATCATTCCTTGGGAATATTTCCCTAAGGGTTTATCAACAAATACAGAAATCATAGATTTGTTCTTAAATTCTTTTAAAGACCCATGTCTAATTGTTCTCCTTCTGCTAAGTAGAGGTAAACATGGACCAGGTAAATACAGAAGTTTACAGAAGAATAAACCATAAACATAGGCATTCAACCATTACTTCCATTCCAATACACAGAGTATGAAAATACTTATCCGAAACTAGAATCATGAAGTGACTGCTGAAAGGGGTGTTTGTTTCCACCCAACCATATGCACAACCACTCCTGAATGGATTTACCGCTGGCTAGCCCCTATCTAGATCATGATTCTCTGAGAGAGACTCTTTCTTCTTGCTCAGCGATAGTCAGGGATGGAGGTTACTCTCCTCCTCCCATAGGAACTTGGCACAATGGTTTTCTCTCTACCAAGCAAGGGGGTCTACAGTGAGTGATTCCATAGTCACTCATTTTCTATGTAGCCGCATTTACCAGCTTGAAAACGTTACCAACAGCTTCTTGCACCCATAAAAAATGTGTTTCTTAGTTCGCCTCCGAACCAAAGAGCTGCAAGAGCTCTTCCCTCTTTTGGATATTGGTCTCTCCACTCCTTTTCCTCGCAAATATACCTCTTCCCACGAATTCACTTTCTTTCCTTCCTAGACAATATAGCATGGGTCTGAATCCCCAGATCATGGTTAGGTCAGGAAGACTTGCATATGGGTACTCTGCCCATCTCCTCATTAACTCTTGAGGAGGGATTCCCAACTACCATCCATACTGGAAATTCATTTCTCATATAGAGGATTGTTTTGGGTCTAAGAAATTAAATCCAGTAAGGAACTGGTTTGGTGGGGTTCATCTCAACCATTTATGGTTCCCCTCACCATCTCTCCCCTAGCACCATGGTCTATCTTGGAAAACCCCCCTTTCAGGAGTTATGCAACACTATCCATTTTTAATTAATAACAGGAATACATACATTACCTTTCATAAAAAAAGGGTTCATCAAATCCAACAGTCACACATATTCAGTCTTCCACAATATTTTGGCAAGTTATAGTTACATTTACAAGCTGGGGGAAACAGGGGTGTTACAATCCCCTCCCCCTTAAGGAACATTGTCCTCGATTGATCCATATTTAGGAGTGGAATGAACTGATTAACAGAATGAATACAATAAACACAGAGATATGAAGAACAATAGAGATATCCAGTGAACAATATCTTCTGTTGAATAAATGGAATAGGTTGAAATTGTAAAATTGCAGAACTGAAACACTTGCTCGAATGGTGGTATCTATCTTTGAGAAGCGATGTGGCTGCTATGTACATATGTCTGAGAAGAATGATTACAATGAGGATCCAAAGGCCTTTTTAATATTACTTATGAATTCCAAAACCTTAGACATCCAAAAACCTAACAATAGGAGATGAAATGCCAAAAGTTATGTGGGCCCCTATGGGTAAGTTGGTACCTCAACTTCCCGAGCTCATAAATTTTGCATACAAACTCTGTTTTAGGTGAGTGATAGCTTGTTGGAAAGGTATTTTAGATAACTACACATTACGCATTCAAACTCTGACTCTGTTTATATTTCTCCTATGGCGAGCCAAAAAAACAATGTTTAGGGCCCCAAAACGACCCTGGAAGTACAACAAGATGTGTTGACATGAAATAATACAAAATAAGACAATTGGATTAGGTGGGAGGCCACTAGTATTATCCTGCAATATGTGTAGGGATTCAGACAACCCTGAAATTGTATAACCCACAATTACAAAGAAGTACAGAAGAACATGGTGAACTAAAAAATGTCAAGAGGAGGCAATTAGAATAGGTGGGTGGCAACCAATATCCACTTGGATCATTCCTCCCCCCTTAGGAAGAAATGGTCTCTATTTCATTGAGTTCCCCCATCATGTGAGGAAACTTCTTCTGAATTTGGCCCTGGATGAGACACTTTCCTTGGTGTAGGAGTTGCCTTGCCTTAACAACCCGATAAAGTTGGATCCTCTGTTGGTGAGTGACCTTGACATGTGTGTCCACTATTTGATCAATGGATTCCTATTCCATGCAGTCAGGCTTGAGCTATGTTGGTGTCATCTATTCTGTGATCTCTGAGGTGTCCAATAATGGTGTAAAATATGGTCGAAAGAGGTCCACATTCAAAACTGGGTGCAAACCAAGGAAGGGTGGAGTGTTGAGCTCAAAATCATTCCTACCCACAACCTTGGCGATGGTGTAAGGATCATAGCGAAGTGGGTGGAGCTTCCAAGGGGGCCCTATAAGATGCTCCCTCTGCAAGTGGAACCAGACCTTATCTCCAACCTGAAACTGGTGTGGTACCCTGTATTGATCATGGTGTTGCTTGTACTTATCATTGGATTTCTGCAAAATCTCATGGAACTGTTGGCGAATGTGTTGAATCCGCTCAATGAATCGATTGGATTTGTCGATATCAGATTGAACATGGGAAGAATTTGTCTGTGTGGTGTCCAGAGGTATTGCAACATCAATGGGACCCAGGGGTTGGAATCCCAATCCCACCTGAAATGGGCTATGGTCAGTGGAGCTATGGAGAGCCTTGTTGTAATTTTGTTGAACATAGGGGAGACTCTCATCCCATGTACGATTCTTAGAGTTGTACATGCACAGGATGTGCACAATCATCTGATTGACGACCTTTTTTTGGTCGTTTGTTTGGGGGTGGAAAGCAGTGGATTTAGTGAGCTTGGTGTCCAACAGTGACCAGAGACTCAACTAAAATGTGTTGAGGAACCTGTTGTCCTAGTTGGATATGATGGTCTGTGATATCCCAAAATGGACTCACACTCATTCAAAGAAGATATTGGCAATATCTGTCACTGTGATTTTCTTCTTGCATTCTTTGATGATGGCCATCTTCAAAAACCGATCAACGACCACAAATACACAATCATTGCCTTGCTTGGTGGACGGAATGCCAGACATGTAATCCATTGAGGTGGATTCCCAAGGCTTCTCGGGGGTAGGAAGAAGGGTGTATAAGAGTTTCTTCTTTATGGTTGGCTTTGTAATGGCATGGGCAGTGCAATATCTGATATACTTATTGATGCCCTGTCGCAGTTTTGGCCAATAAAAATGTTTCTAGAGAACGGCCACAATTTTCTCCACACAAAAATTTCCTACCATCCGACTGTAGTGGGATTCCCAAATCCGATTTTCACGCTTGCTTCCAGGAACACAGAGATCAACTAGATGGCACAACATCCTATCCTAAATGTGAAAATTGGTGACATTCACACCTATACCCAAGAGTTGATAGGTGGTGGCGAAGTCTAGATCTTGTTGATAAAGTTGGGACCAATCAAATGCCTCATGTCCACAGGAATGGAGCATAGTGGTGAGTGCAGCCACGGGAGGTCGACTCAGGCAGTCAGTGACATGATTTGTGCTCCCTGTCGTATACTTGAGGTTGAGATGGAACTATTGTAGGTAGGTGGACCACTTCTGATGGAGGTCATTCTGCAACTTCCCTTGTGTCTGTATGAACTTCATAGGCTTGTGATTAGTGTGGATGATTGACTCCTTTCCCATAATGTAATTTTTCCATTGACGACAAGCTTGTACAACAAAATACATTTCCTTGTCATAGGTGGGGTATTTCTGGACAGTATCTGAGAGTTTCTCACTATGGTATACCACCGGATGACTGTGATGAGTGAGAAATGCACGTACAACATAATCATATGCATCAGTCTCAATCTTGAACAGTTTTTGTAGATCGGGAAAGGAGAGTACTGGAGCTGAGCACAAGCGATTCTTCAGATCATCAAATGATCGTTTTTGTTCATTCCCTCACATGAAATTTTCCCTTCCGCCACCCTTAGTCATGTGACCAAGGGCCCATGCAATATGGGAGAATCCCAACACGAACCGTCAGTAGAAGTTGGCCAGTCCCAAGAAGCTCTGAAGCTCGATTAGTGTGGTCGGGGATGTCTAGTCATGGATGACTTGGATATTAGCGGGATCAACATGTACCCCATTCTCATCAACAATGTAGCCCAAGTATTGGACCCTATTCATGCCAAAGGAGCATTTTTCCAAGTTGGCATATAGCTTGGGTTGTCGCAAAGTGCTCAAAACCTGTTGAATATGCCACATGTGCTCCTCCCAAGTTTTTTTGAAGATGAGGATGTCATCCAAATATACCACCACAAAATAGTTGGTGAAGGGTCTCAATACATCATCCATCAACCTCATGAAAGTGGTTGGTGCATTTGTTAGGCCAAAGGGCATGACCAACCATTCAAAAATACCTTCTTTAGATTTGAAATTTGTCTTCCAGACATCAGTTGGTTCGATGGGAACCTGGTGGTAGCCATACTTTAGGTCAATCTTGCTAAAAAATTGTGCCCCCTTGATTTGGCCAAGAAGGTCATCAATCCTAGGAATTAAGTACCGATTTATGACTGTGATTTTGTTTAATGATCTATAATCAATGCAGATTCACCAGGTCATGTCCTTCTTCTGCACCCGTATAATCGGGCTCCCACAAGGGGAGGAGCTAGGTCTGATGTGCCCCTTTTGAAGAAGATATTAGATTTGATTCTTGATTTCCTCATTTTCCATCAGCGAGCGATGATAGACTGGTCCATTAGACAAAGGTGCACCGGAGGTTAGATCAATCGGATGCTTGACTTGGCAGTGCATCGGTACCCTGGTGGGTGAGGAGAAGATGTCTTTGTACTTTTCCACGATCTCGTCCACTTGCTTTTGCTGCAAAGAGAGGCTTTGTGTAGAGGCCAGGGATGTGGGGGAGACCTTCTACTTACTATGAGCATGGATCACAAAGAATATGAAATTCTCGGTCTATGAAATGACCTTACTGCATTCCTTATCATATATTAAAGAAATAGCGGTAGGCGGTGCTACCTCTAGTATCCTATACAATTGTCTACCCAAATTAATAATAACACTGAGGGGTCTAGACTCATACACAACATGAAGCTTCCACAAATATGGTTGTCCTAAAAGAACATCACAAACTTCAATGGGATAAATATCACACAATACCTCATCTTTTAAAAGTTTGATGTCGTAGGGAAGATGACATTGTTGTCTGAAACATAGATCTTTTCCATGGCGAAGCCAACCAATGGTGTAGGGTTGTCGATGTGGTTTCATCGGTAGGTCCAGCCACTTGAAAACCTCTGCTGAGATCAGGTTATTTTGACTGTCGCTATCGACAATGAAATGAAGTGGATCCCCCTTTACCCACATCTCTGAGTGAAAGAGGCATTCCCCTTCCTCTGGTTCTTCTAGTTCACTTGGTTGTACTTTGGTGGTAGTGACAGTGGCACTGGGTTCAGCATCGACAATCCGCTTCCCTCCTTCTGGATTTGATTTGGAATCAGAATCATCCTTTGACTCGGAAGCCTTCATCTCGACCATGAGTGACTGTTTGGAGCGACATTCTTCAGTGTTGTTCCAAGGGATTTTATGGTATTCACACCATTTTCTCATGTCCTTCTTCATCTTCTCATTTACCTTCTTGTGTTGTGGCTTGGATTGGTTGTCCTGAGAGTGGCCATATTTGCTTTGTCCCTTGCTGTGTGGGTTGGGGCCACCTTTTCCCTCCTTTGGTTGTGACGAGTTTGCAGATCCAAACTCTCTCCTCTTCTGTTTAAATTTATGCTCGATCTTGACAACATATCTATAAGCCGTACCCAATGAGGCGATGTGCAGAAACTCCATTTCTGTTTGAATGTATCTATGAAAACAACCGTGGTATTTGAGCACCAGATGTCACCCATATTCTTTGATACCCAACTTGGTGCGTAGGGTATGGAAAATATTGGTGAAATCTGGTACTGTCTGGTCCCTTTCTTGATGCAGGGTGGTCCATCTTGTGTACTAGTGCTCGTAGCTTCCAACATGGTAGTACTGTTATTTAATGGCATCCCGGAAGGAATCCCATGTAGGGGAAACCACAAATATTGCAGATTCCTCTATGGCCCTTTGTTCAGAGTAAGTGTCCCACCAGTCCTTAACATGGGGGAGGGCCTTGAGGAGTACAAAAGTAATCTTTTCCCTATCAAAAAAATTGTGGACCGAAAAATACCCTTCGAGAAGATTCAACCATTTATCTACAACATCTGCATCTATCAGTCCTTCAAATAATGGAATATCAAAATTTACTTGTACCTTGAAGGGGGTTGCATGGTTGCTTGATGAAGATGCTTCTCTTGTGGGCAACCACCAAAGGATCTGTGCAAAGTTGTCCATCATTTCTTTCCCTTGTCACGCAAGGGATTCCTCGAGAAACATTTTAAAAGGATCTCCTACTCCATCATCTTTCTTTTCGTCTCCCATGGGTTGTTGTCGGGATCGGTGCAGTCGATCTTGCAATGGATTGATTGGTTCGAGTCCCAACTTCTTGTACCCAGATCTTGTCGGGGACATGCACGAAGAAAAATAAATGAAGAGCAGACCACTCTAATACCACTGATCCCGATTTAGGAGCGAAACGAACTGATTAATAGATTGAATAAAATAAACACGGAGATATGAAGAAAAACACAAATATCCAGTTAACAATATCTTCTATTGAATAAATGAAATAGGATGAAACTGTAAAACTGTAGAACTGAAACACTTGCTCGAATGGTGGTAGCTATCTATGAGAAGAGATGTGGCTGCTACTCACATCCTTCTGAGAAGAATGATTACAATGAGGCTCCACGTGCCTTTTTAATATTACTCATGAATTTCAAAACCCTAGACATCCAAAAACCTAACCCTAGGAGATGAAACACCAAAAGTTATGTGGGCCCCTATGGGTAAGTTGGTACCTCAACTTCCTGAGGTCGTAACATTTTCATACAACCTTTGTTTTAGGCTCGTGATAGCCCATTGGAAATGTATTTTAGAGAAATACACATTACACCATCAAACTCTGACTCTGTCTACAATTTGACTGTGGTGAGCCAAAAAATATTGTTTAGGGCCCCGAAACGGCCCTGGAAGTATAGCAAGATGTGTTGACATGAAAACATACAAAATAAGCCAATTGAATTAGGTGGGAGGCCACTAGTATCCACCTGGAAGATGTGTAGGGCTTCAGACAACTCTGGAAGTGTAGAACACACAATTAAAAACAAGTACAGAAGAATGTGTTGAACTAAAAACTGTCAAGAGGAGCCAGTTGGAATAGGTGGGTGGCCACCAATATCCACCTAGATCATTGATGTTATACATGTCGATGTGCTATGTATGTACATAAGTAAACAAAAATGGGTAGGCATGTTTCATGGTATCCTCCATTTCCCATGTAGCTTCATCTGGACCAAAGTGTTTCCACTGCACCTTGACTTGTGCAATGGTTTTGTTCCTGAGTGGAATTTCCTTCCTATCTATTATGTATTTTGGTTCTGGCAGGAATTCTCCCTCTAGTTCCACCTAAATCACAGACCCATCAATTATATGATTAGAATCATGTACATATTTCTTCAGTAACGAAACATGGAAAACATTATGTGCCTTCACTGTGGGAAGGTATATGCTATAGGTCCCACTCTATCCAAAATTTCAAAGGGCCCACAATACCAAGGTGCCAGCTTGGCACAGGCTCCCATTCTCAAGGAGCTTTTCCTGGGTCTAACTCGGAGATACACATGATCCCCTGCTTTAAACTCTATAGGAGTCCTTTTTCTATCTATCCTAAGATATTTTCAAATTCTCTTTTATCTGAACTACTTGTTGTTCCATTTCTTTCATCATATATGGCCCGATTGTAATTATGTCTACTGGGTTATCCTAGTTGATTGAAATATTGCATTGTCTACCATAGAGGGCCTCAAAAGGGCTCATCTACAATGAATCTTGATGGCCATTGTTGTAGGCAAATTATACCAATGGTAGGTATTCTTCCCACTTCTTAGGCTGATGCATTACATGCATCCTTAACATGTCCTCTAACACCTGGTTTACTCTCTATGTTTGTCCATCAGTTTGAGGGTGATAGGATGTACTAAATAGCAATTTAGTTTCAAAACCAACAAACAGAGATTTCCAAAAGTTTGAAGTGAATTTTGTATCTCTGTCAGATATGATTTCCTTAGGCATGCCATGTAGTCTAAATATTTCTTTCATGAAAATATTGGAAATATCTATTTCCTTGCAAGCTGATATGACGAGAATAAAGTGGGCAGCCTTGCTCAGTTTTTCCACAACTACCATGATGGTGTCATTTTGTTTGGTTGATTTTGGTAACCTTGTGATGAAATCCATGGAGATGGTTTCCCATTTCCATTCTGGGATTGGTATGCGTTGTAATAGCCCTGCTAGATGTTGGTGCTCTGCCTTAACCTGCTGACATTCTAGACATTTAGCTAAGTAATCAACTATGTCCCTTTTTCAGTCCGGGCCAATAAAATAGTTTCCTAGTGGTTGTGATCATCTTCGGATAACCAGGATGACCAGTATATGGTATTTTGTGTAGTTTATCCATTATGAACCTCTTCAAATCGTCACAATTTGGAATATACAACCTACCTTTGTAAGTTAGCAGGCCATCATTCAGCAATTGACAACCCTCATACTTCATCCCTGTGGGATTTTGTTCTAAGTATGATTTTACAGTATTGGAAAATGCATCTGTTTCTTGTGCACTTTTGACTCTCTCCTTGACATTCATTTCATAGGTGCTTACAGCTACCAAGTGAATCACTTTCATACTTCTGCTAAGGGAATCAACCACCCTATTTTCTTTTCCTTTGATATGTTTTATTTCAAAATCAAACTCACTAAGGAGATCCATCCATCTAGATTTTATAGCATTGAGTTTTGGTTGATCAAACATATATCTCAACCCACTATGGTTTGTCATAAGAACAAATCTCCTACCTAGGAGGTAATGCCTCCACATTTTTAAAGCATGTACTATGGCAGCCAATTCTAGATCGTGGGTCACATAATTGATTTCATGTTCATTCAATTTTCTGGATTCGTAGCAAATTACATGTCCTTCTTGCATAAAGACTCCTCCAAGCCCTTCCTTGCAGGCATTTGTACACACAAGGAAGTCCTTGTTTGGGTCTGTAATATTCATCACAAGTGCATTGGTTAGAAGGTATTTCAGCTCTTGGAATCTCTCTTCACATTTTGATGTCCAAATGAATTTAACTCCTTTTTTTTTTAAGGGAGGTGGTTGCGAAACCAATCTTGGAAAATCCCTTTATGAACCTCTTATAGTATCATGCTAGGCCCATAAAGGATCTGATATCAGATGCATCCTTTTGGGTAGGCCAATCCATAATGGCTTTGATCTTGTCAGGATCAACTGCCACTCCTTCTTCATAAATAACATGGTCTAAGTAATGGACTTGTTTCTGGAAAAAGTCACACTTACTAAACTTAGCATAAAGATGATGTTCTCTTAGCACTTGAAGCACTAGCTTGAGATGTTCTTCATGCTCTTCCCTATTCTTGGAATAGATTAGGATATCATCAATGAAAACCAATGCAAATTTTTACAAGAATTTACTGAGTGCATAATTCATTAAGCACATAAAAGTGGTTGGTGCATTGGTAAGCTCAAATGGAACCACCACAAATTCATGCTGACCATATCTTTTCCTAAAGTTTTTTTGTGGATGTATTCATCCTTAATTCAGACTTGATGGTATCCAGACCTCAAGTCAAACTTGGAGAAAATTGTAGCACCCCTTAATCAGTCAAACAAGTCAACAATCCTTGGCAAGGGATACTTTTCTCCAAGGGGTGCTAAGGGGTGCTACATTTAACCATGATTTAACCTGATTTAACCATGTTTAACTTGCTGCAATTTACATTTCTCAACAGTTTGAGGGGCAACATAACTCAAATTATAACCAGGGTCAATTAAAATGGAAACTAGATGGTTGGAAATCATACCTTCCATCTCCACTACTGAAGCTTGGTGGCCAGCTTGTCTATTATACAAGGATGCATAAATTTCTGGCATGATCCTAGCCACATCATTCACTTTGGTAGCCTCTTGGACGTTGTAGACCCTCCTATTTTTATTTTTCCTATGTGGGTAGACCCTCAGTAGATGTTCTTCTCTACACCCCCAACATTTCAAGGGTTCTCTCTGTGTGTTATCAGTCTTACCTGAGGCTGCTCCAAAGGGTTTATTTCTTCTCTGAGATGTAAAATTTTGCTGATATACACTTTTAGTAGGAAGATTCATCTTAGAACCTTTTCTATGGTTCTTAAATATTGAGGGTTTAAACCCCTTCTTCTTGAATCCTGAATTACTTTTATTCTTCCAATCCTTATGAGATTATGTCTTATAGTTGAATTTCTCATAACAATACCTTTCCTTCCAGATAGTGTCTTCTAAAGTATTTGGCTCATCAAACTCAATTATGTCCTGGAAGGACTAAGGTAATCCACTAATAAATCGTTGCATATTTACCTTTTCATCCTTTATGTAGGGCACATACCTTATCAACTCAAGAAATTTGTTGATATATTCATCTATTGTGATTTGTCCCAACTTAAGTTCATAGAACTTCTTGGTGTTCCCATCAAAGTATTTCTCTGATAGATACTTCTTCTTGAAGTATTTCTTAAATTGTTTCCATGACAAGTCCTTCTCATGGATTCCTTTCCTAAGGTCCTCCCACCAAATGGATGCCTTTCCATTCAGGTTGAAAATGGTTATTCAAGCCTTTCAATTTTCAGAGTAGTCATGGAATCTAAAGTACTTCTTCAAGCCAAGCAGCCAAACTTCTGCTTCTTCCCGCTTCTTAATTTCTCCATCAAAAGTGGTTGGTTTGGCTTTCTTGAACTCTTTAAGGTCATGGCTCTTGGAATGTTTCCTCTTCTTCCTTATCTTCTAAGAATGTGAACTAGTTTTGCTACTAGAAGATACCTTGGAGTTGTCAGTGTCCTCACCAGAGGATTCTTCCAATGAGTGTCTCTTGACTCCATGTTGGGCCTTCTTTGAGGTGTTTCTCCTTGTGTGGCCACTTTCAGGACCATGCTTTCATATCTCAAGTGGAATTTGAGTTTTCTTAGTATGATGTTTGTCCACATGACTAGTTGTTGTTCCATGTTACAGTTGCCTTTGTATATTTGATAAGCTTTGCAGTAGTACTACGTTAATTTCAATTTGTTTTTCCTGCTCTTTTATCAGCCTTTCATTGTCATCCTTACAACTTTGTAATTCTTCCATGATGCTTCTTATAGTTTCAGCCAAATCAGGAGGGGTTTCCACCGCCCTCCTCTCATCAGATTCCTCTTCTCAGTTGTGGGAGATTTCCCCCAACTCATGGTGTGTCGACATCCCTTACGTTATAGTTTTCCTGATGTCCACTGACTGCTTGAGTGTTGATAAAACATTTTTTGTTAGTTAATCATTTACTAGTTTATGAACAACATACAGTTCAGATTTTTTCAAAACATATACAACAGCAGAAAATTTTATTCCTCTCTTAAGTAGAGGTTTAAATAATCCTCTAAAAAATGGGGTAAGATAGGGTTCTACCCTTAAAGGGTCTCTAATAATATTTTCATGTGACTTGTTCATGAGCCCAAGCAGGCCAAGTGTTGTTGTCTGCTTTGATACCAATTTGTAACACACCCGACTCTTAAGTTCCCTTTTTTGGGGTGGGGCATCAAAAATTTTCTTTCCTTAATCATCTTGATTCCTCCTTTTGAGGTCTCCATCCTCTTATACTCAACCATATATTTCTAGTGTCTGCTACCAGGGCTCAAATCCGAGCTTTGAATTGCAAGTTATGGCTTCCCAAAGATCTTTGGGCGCTATTAGTCAAGAAGCCACGTGGCACCCACGTGGGTCCATATCATTTGTACCATCCTAAGTTCCCTGAAGTCCTAGAGATTCCCCAATGTTTCTACATCCACGGTGGAAGTCCATCCACCATACAATCCAACAACGGGACTTGATCCTCGTTTAACACATAAGCTAAAGGGGAATTCGACGTTCGGTGCTTCGGCATTGAAAACCCCTTTTTCATTTCTACGTGCATATCCTCTGGAGTCCTGAAATCCATAACTCTCGAAGGGACCCGAAATCTCACCACATGGCTCCGGCTTTCAGTCCTTTCATCTTATCTACGACAGTATACCCCAATCCTTTGGAGTTCCAAAGTTCGGGACTCCCGAAGGGTCCACCCTTACATGTGGCAGTGTCTTAAACACAGAGGCAATGAAAGGTGGGTCTCGAGTACTCCACTCGCCAAATGGACCAAGCAAATATGTGTTAGGGGGTGACACGCGACAAGGCAGAGACGATATGTGGCCCCGTCAATGGGTGACACGTGGCACGTTATAATGGGCACATAGGGTCTGCGAAAAGTATGAATCAAGGTGACATGTGGAACATCAAGCATGGGCCCACATTACCCTGGGTGACTTTAGCTTGAAACTCACTACAGACTGATAGCCTTCCGACTCCCTTAGATCTCACGATCGATATGCATCCACGTATATCCATTGATCTACGGCCTTCTTTACTTCGTAACTTTGACGTTCGGGGGATCTGCTTCTTACCACCCCACTTCTCCCAGAGTGGTCAATGTCGGAATGACCTTGGCATAGATCCAACGGCCAAGGAAGATCCCGAAGCATCCCTAGATATACGGTTCTCGTTAATTCGTAGCTCTGGAATTCAGGGGTTTTGGCATTATGATGGCTCCAATCTACCGAAGTAGGACTTTGCCGAAGTGTTGTACGCGAGTCCCTCCATTGGTTGATCGGAAGGTTAAGAGGGATTCTCAATGGACTCCCCGGATCCATGGCTCACATTAATTCGCAACTCCGACATTCGGGGAATTTGGTGCTATGACACCTATGTTCTCCCGAAGTAGTCAACATCGAACTAACCTCGGCATAGATCCAATGGCTAGGGAGACTCTTGAATACCCTCATATATGTGGCTCACGTTACTTCATGATTAGTAAGTGGGTCGGGATTTAACAGTGGGACAGGTCCATCGGTCACGGTTAGGGAAACCGCCAGATGTCGGTCAACCTCGTTGGTAACCAAACCAATAGATTGCCTTCGGTTAGTTTGAGAGTGGTAAGGCCACAAAATACCTAAGCTCCAAGATCCCAGAGTTCTGAATCCAGAAGAGCTTAGCTCCTTTCATGCCTAGCGTAGGGTTCCCAAACCTTGGTCATATGGAATCTTGGACAAGCCTCGAGGCTACACACTCAACACTTAGCTATGATTTGGTTAGAACCATGGACATGAGCCCTCAGTCACACAAGTGAAGGGTTTGAAGGAGGCGCCCTCCTTCCACAAAGTTTGAATTTAGTGACTTTCGAAGGGTGAGTTAATAGGTCGATATGACCAAGGTTTTCTAGCAAATTCTTCCCAGACTCCTATATTACGAGATCATTCCTTGGGAATATTTCCCTAAGGGTTTCTCAACAAATACAGAAATCGCAGATTTGTTCTTAAATTCTTTTAAAGACCCATGTCTAATGGTTCTCCTGCTACTAAGCAAAGGTAAATAGGGACTAGGTAAATATAGAAGTTTACAGAAGAATAAAAAGCATTTCTAATAATTTATCAAACATTGTAAAATTTAACCATAAACACAGGCATTCAACCATTACTTCCATTCCAATACATAGAGTATGAAAATATTTATCAGAAACCATAATCGTGAAGCGACTTCTGAAAGGGGTGCTTGTTTCCACCCAATTGTAGGCACAGCCACTCCTAAATGGATTATTGTTGGCCACCCCCTAGCTAGATCATGATGCTCTGAGAGAAACTCTTTCTTCTTGCTAAGCGACAGTCAAGGACGGAGGTTACTCTCCTCCTCCCACAGGAACTTGGCACAATGGTTTTCTCTCTACCAAGCAAGGGAGTATGCAACGAGTGCTTCCATAGTCACTCGTGCTCTCTATAGCCCCGTTTATTAGCTTGGTATGAAAATGCTTCTAGTATCTTCTTGCACCCAGAACAATTTTTTTTCTTAGTTCTCCTCCAAACCAGAGAGCTGCAAGCGCTCTTCCCTCTTTTGGAGATTTGTTTCTCCACTCCTTTTCCTCGCAGATATGCCTCTACCCACAAATTCACTTCCTTTCTTACCTTCCTCGGTGAGATTGCATGGGCCTGAATCCCTAGCTCATGGTCATTTCAGGAAGCCTTACCGATGGGTACTCTTCCCATCTCCTTATTAACTCTTAAGTAGGGCTTCCAAACTACCAACCCGAATGGAAATTCATTTCTCGGCCAGGGGACTGTTCTGGGTATGATCAATTAAATCCAATAAGGTATTGGTTTGGTGGGGGTCATATCAACTATTTGTGGCTCCCCTCGCCATCTCTCCCCTAGCATCATGGTCTATCTTGGCAAACCCCCCTTTCAACATCTATGCAACATTATCCATTTTTAATTAATAAAAGGAATACACACATTACCTTTCATAACAAAAAGGTTCATCAAATCCAACATTCACACATATTCAGTCTACCACAGTCTTTTAGCAAGTTATAGTCACGTTTACAAGCTGGGGGAAATAGGGGTGTTACAATTTTTGTATGAAAGTGAGTCTTGTTATTAGTCATAAGGCAATAACTATCAAATCTGAGAATCATAAAACATAAACATGGTATCAGAGCTAGTTGAAATATTTCCACTGCACAATTTTTGTTTGTCACTGCACAGACCTAAACTTGTCAAGATCATTGAGAAACTTGTTGGAGGATGATGAGTTTAATTTTTTCATAGATGTTTTCACAGGGGAAGACCTAGGGTTCATCTCCAAGAGCGCACCAACAAGCCCTAGATACTGGCCCTTTCGTCAACACTTGTGAGGCAGATGCAGTCTCACCCGAAGCAGTGATGGGGGGGTTGCAGTACATAGATGTCTACAACCAAGGGGAATATCAAGTGGATCCAATACAAGAAAAACACATCATTTATATATCCAGCACCAACTTAAATCTACTTTGCACAACTATCTGTCAGATCTAACACGACAAAGAAATAACAGTATATCAAAAGAACACAGCATCCATCATGCACAATACAAGATATACGTGGTTCACCCTCTCTCTAGGGCTATGTCCACATAATTGTGCTTTATAATATATTAAGATGAAAGAATATAGTTCTTATCTGCGCTCTTAGATAGAAGATCTTCTTTCTTCTTCTCTTTGTCTCTCCCCTTCCTACGCACCCAATTGTAGGACTGATCTCCGCACCCAGCTTGAGATCTTACAATACCAGAAGGCTCTACACATAGCACTTCTCTCACACACAACAATAATCGCTCATACCAATAACAAAACTAGAACGAACAATACCAACAACAACAACAACCCAACCTAGGTCCTCTTGACCTCTATTTATACATTACAATATCTCATCGAAAGCCTTAGGCCTAAACCTAGGTGTCAAAACCCTAGATACCAAAACCCTAGGTCAACTTGACCTACCTTTTCAGGGCTTCGTCGACCTGTCTTTCCGTCCTTCTCGTGCGGTGCTCCAAATCATCCAAAAGTGGCTTTTTCCATTTGCTTAGTTTTCCACAATCCATCTTCCTTGTTGATCTGTCAACCTCGATCTCCTTGTACAATGGCTTTCTTTCTCTTACTTCGCTCCATCTTTTCCACTTTTCTGTTCACTTCGCCCGGTAACAGTTAGTGTGTCTTCCGCGAAGTTCGCATTTTGCCTTTTCTTCCCTAATATTCATTTACTTCCATAACCAAGGGCCAACAGGCCCCCAACACTCACCTGTGAATCGTCCCGAGGCACTTCATATCTGATCCTTCTGCTTTTCTTCGTCTTCAGACTGCGCAGGGAATCCTTTGCTTTCTGCTCTATGCCTGCTTTCCTTCCTTGTGCAGACTGTCTTTTCTGTGTCTGGTACCCAGTTTCAACTGCACCTAGTACCTAGACCTATTTCCTCATGATTTTACTGAGAGATGCGAGGAAGCTGGTTTTCATAATACAATTTCAATAGGCTCTCATTCACCAAACCTTCCTTCCATTCTCCATTCAAATTCTTCAACTCCGCAGCTCCTCCTTCTGTAATATAGGCAACCTCATATGGTCTGAGCCAATGTTTTCGGAACTTCCCTAGATGTTTCATGAACTTACTGTCATATACCAGTACCAGATCACCTTGCTTAAATGCCTTCTTCCTAATGTGTGTGTCATAGTAGGCCTTCTCTCTTTACTTTTATACTTGTTGATGGAATCCTACAATAATTTTTTCTTCTTCAAGTTCAACCAACTACGCAAGCCTCTCTTGAACAACACCAACGTCATCCATTTCTGTAAAGGCAACGATTCTTAGGCTTGGTACCAAATATTCCATTGGGACAACGGCTTCAATACCATAAACCAACTTAAAAGGGGTCTTCATTGTTATCTTCTTGCAAGTGGTTCTATAGGCCCATAGTACTGTTGGTACTCTTAAATCCCATTCATCCCTATTCACACTGCAAATATTCGTCAGCATTGTCTCCAAGATTTTGTTGAATGCTTCAACTGTCCCATTCGCTTGTGGATGGTAAGGTGTGCACTTCTAATGATGAGCTTCAAATTCCTCAGTCAAGGCATCAACGTTCTTATTGATGAAATGTGTGCCTTGATCGCTCATAACGATCTTCGGGCATCCAAACCTGGTTATGATTTCATCAAATATGAAGCACACAGTTGTAGTTGCACTAAAGTCCTTAACTTCTCTTACTTCGGCCCATCTGTTCAAGTAATTTGTCGCAGTGATTATGTACCTTGCTCCTGTGCGCTTTCCTGGGGGGTTTATAGGTCCTACTTAGTCAATGGCCCATTTCTTGAATGCTTGTAAGGTCAGCTATGGTGCTAAAGGAATTTCATCTCTTCTGGATGGTTTCCCAACTCTTTGGCATACATCATAGGCTCTGTAATAGTCCTTAGCATCTCTGTGTAGGGTATGCCACCAAAGGCCAGCTCTAATAACCTTCTGCATTGTTTCTTTCCCTGCGTAGTATCCTCCTACAATGCCTTCATGATATTTGGTGAGGATCAACAATCGATCTGCCTCCATAACACATCTCCTGAGTATTTCATCAAGTCCCATCTTGTATAGCTATCTAGTTATAAGTGAAAAGTCAGCGGTGCACACTACTAGTTGTTTCTTCTAGATGATTGTATATTCACTAGGTGCCATTCCTGTTGACATGAACTGGACTATTTCTGTGAAGTGATCGTCAATATTTATAATGGCTAGCAACTGTGCATCCAGCAGTGCATCCTCCAGACTAGTAGGCTCTTCTCCATGTTCCAACCTCGACAAGTGTTCAGGACCTTTCTTCATTCTTTCTAGCTTAACCACAATCTCAAAATCATACTCCTGAAATAGCAGAAGCCATTTTCATATTCTCCCCCCCAACATTGGCTTGTTGACTAGGTATTTTAGCGTGGAGTGATTAGTAAACATTTTAAAGTGTCCTTCGAGCAAGTAGTGGTGAAATTTCTGCAGCGCATACACCATGTCTAACCCTTCTCTTTCAGTAGTGGTGTAATTAATCTCATCTGTTGATAGCTTCCTTATAGCAAAGGATAACAGGTGGTTGATGTCTCCTGTTCCTGGTTGTGCTAACACAGCTCCTAGTGCAATAGAAGATGCATCAACATGTACGTGAAATTCCTTGCTCCAATCAGGAAAAACCAAAATAGGCGCAGTAACCATTTTTTGTTTCAACATGTTGAAGCTTTGTTGGCATTCTTCTATCCAGTGAAATTGGAAGTCTTTCTTCAAAATATTCTCCATGGGTTTTGTAATATGGGCATAGCCTTTAATGAACTTCTTGTAATATCCAGTATGACCCAGCGCAGTGCGCAGCTATTTGACTGAAGTAGGAGGGATAATGGCAATTTTAGATGGATCTACCAGAAATCCCTGCTTGCATACAATATGACCTAACAACACTCCAAATGGTGAAAATAAGATGCATTTATTCAGGTTTAAGGAAATCTGACACTACCTGCACTTGTCCAACATTAGCCTTAAACATTCAATATGATTTTTCAGTAAACTAAAAATAGTCCAATCATCAAAGTATGCTTCTAGAAATTTATGTAGAAACTCCTTGAATGCTTCGACCACCACCCTAGAAAAGATGGCTGGGGCATTCTTCAATCCAAATGGCATCACTGTATACTGGTAGGATCCCCATTCTGTTGCAAATGTGGTCTTATGTCGATCTTCCTTGGCAATCCAGATCTGATGGTATCCTGAAAATCCATCTGTAAAAGAATATACCTCCTGGCCTCCTACATTATCTAACACTTCGTCAGTAAATGGCATAGGGAAGGGGTCATGGAGACAGGCATCATTCAGCTTCCTGAGATCTACATAGATCATGATCTCTCCGGTCTTCTTGTCTTGTACCACCATAGGGATAATCCATTCTAACTCTTCAACAGGTTCTATAATCCCTGCTTCCAGCATTCTGTCGATCTCAATTTTCACTTTCTCCTTATATTTAGGGTTCAATCTGTAAGGTGTCTATTTGACTGGTATTGCATCTGGTTTCAAATGGATCCTCATTTCTCCCATAGGCACTTTAATGCCCTTCATATCAGTGAAATTGGTTGGAAACAAGTCCTGATATTCATGCAGTAATTCTGTAATCTTGTCAATAGTAGCAGCATCCCAATAATCTCCAACATTTGCAAGCTTCAATGTTTTCTCTGTTCCAATATTGACTTTCTTGATCTTGATCGACTGTCCAATGAAAGGTATCTCAACTACTGGTCCTTCTATGTCTCTTTGGCCTTCTATTTCGGAAATGTTCACCTTCCTAGGATCATCGTCTTCATCAGCATTGATGTTGTAACAGCCTTGCAGTTTATGTAGGGGCGCAGTCCATTCGTCCTCTTCTTGTTCTAAGGGGAGGCTAGATGCCTCCTCAAATACTTTTTATCTTACAATCTATAATGCTTGATCTACTGAAGGATATTGGCTTTCAAACAAAAAGGTGGTTATAAAGTTATGAGTCATACCTCTCCAATATGCACTGATGAGGCGCAGTTATGCTTGAAGATACCAGTTGATAGGGGTGGTGTCCAGTGTATTAATGAATTTGTGAACCCATTTTTCTTGAGGGATATTTCTTTAGGCTTCCTCGCAACTTCGCACATGGTCCTTTGGGAAGCTTCGACCTGTGTACCTTACTTCGCATCCTTCTAGCTGTGCTAAGAACCGTGTTGTCATCAAAGTACGACATTGTACCAGGTCTATAATGTTGTCTTTGTGTGTCCCCCGCCATCTTGCTGGTGTGGCGTTCAGGGCATCATCCATTGTCAACAATCTTTGTTGCGTTGGTACACTTTCTTCAAAGTATGAGAAGAATATTTCTAAGGGATTCAGTCCATCAAAAGTGGGTAAGTTACTTATTGTTGTGCCAATCCAGCAAACTTCTCTGGTTAATCTAGCACATCTCCTTGTAGATACTTCGTACATTTTGTTCTGCCAGTTCTCCAGTGCTTCTTATGAATCTGATGAACACGGGTCGTCACTTCGCCAGCTTAGGTTCCCATCTGTCATAGGATTAATGTAATCATGTTCTCTGGCTATTAATTTGTATATGTTTTCCAGTTTGTATGCACAGTCTTCTTCTCTGATAGGTTCTGTGTATCTCTGACCTTCATCGGGATCTAAAGGTGCAATGACCCTAAGGACATCTCCTTCAAATGTCATTTTTTTTTTCTTTAAATCAACCACAGTGGAATTATTGAAAGCCCAATCAATTCCTAACAGCGCAGGGTAAGGACAGTTATCATTAACTATCTCAATCACCTCAAAATCTGCAAACGTCCTCACTCCGTTAATGTGCACAAGGACATGTTCCAATCTACCAAAGGGACTTACAGCTTGTTGGTTAGCCATCCTAATCCTGATAGGGGAATAGAACAAATTACGTTTTCCCATCAGTGCCCAGGTCTACTTCGTCATGACATTGACCTCCGACCCCGAGTCGAAGACCACACAGTCTATATCATACTCTCCAATTTGAGCATTCAAGTGTAATTCCTTATTTTTCCTTCTCCTTTTAGAGACTTGGTGTACTACTCTATTCAGTAAGGAATCTATCTTTCCTAGCTCATACTGTCTGATTAAATTTTGTAGTTCTTGTATAGTGCTTTCATCCTGAATCAACTTAATGCAAGTATATAAGAATTCCATGAGCTTGCTTACCTCTTTTCCTTCTTTTGGTAGAGCAGACTAATCAAATTCTAGAGGCATTCCATATTCTCTTACTTCTAGTTGTGTCTTTGATGAAGAACCTTCGTCTACCCTGAATTATTTTCTTGCCTCCTCAAACATTTTTTTTTCTTTCATTGCATCAAAAGTTTGTGTCTTCTCTACAACTTTCCTCACTCTTGATTCTTATGTAGTCTTTCCTTGGGTTGTTATGTCTTCTCCTATAACAACACCTCCTCTGGTGATAACAATGACTCTAGGGTCCTCTCCACGAGGTTCAACGTATACCAGTTTCACCTGTGGGTTCTGTTGAGGTCCTCGTCTCTCCTGAAGCTTAGCTAGAAGCATAGGACAATCTTCTATAACATGTTCGAATGAACTGCAATAGCTGCAAGTTGTACAAGGGTTCTGACAATCCCTTGCTAAGTGTCCTGGTTGCGTGCAGTTGTAACAAATGATCTTTCCTCGACCTCGACCCATACCTCCTCCTCTTCCTCTTCCTCAGAATCCACCACGAGGGTTGAAGTTTCCTCTCCCAGGAGAGTTATACTGCACAGTGCTTCCTTCTTGCTGCACTTCGCCTTGAATTTTGTATATATACCTTGACCTTTCGTGCATGAGGTCATACACCCTACAATCCCTATCATCATGCCCCATGGAATTACAGAATGTGCAATATGAATTTGTGGGTGTTTGAACATATTTTTTCATGTAATAGCACTCTCCTAGGCAATGTTTATTTCTGCATACCTCGCACGAGGGTAGGGTGACTTGCTTCAAAGGGCTCGGAGCTCCAGAGGCTGGGTACTCATGAAATAGGGGACAGTGTTCCTTGTCATGTCCTTCTGACTTGCATCTGACACACCAGATGTCTTCTCTTTTGTCTTTTCCCTTGTCTTTCTTCATATCTTCGACCTGCAAATACAAACTAGTTAGTTGACTCAAGATTTGGCTCGTACCTGAGCTAGCCGATTCTCCCATAGGGGTTGATTCTAACTTCATGGAGATCTCCAGTGCCTCAGTCTACGAAGCAATCTTCTATTGCATCATAGGAACTCTGATGTGTGGTAAGAGAGCAACAATGAACCATTCTTTGGTCTGCTCATTTGGAATCTGAAAAGTCAACCGGCATGTTAAGGTCTTGAACCTCTGATCGAATTCCCAAATAGTTTCAGCTACTTTCTTCTTGATCTCTTTCAGCTCCGTAATACATTGTGACTCTGACTTGGGTTTCTTGAACTCTGCAATCAATGCATTCTTAATCTCATTCATCGGCTTAGGCTATGAAAATCCTTGGACAAGCTTCATGTACCAACTCAGTGCGTGATCTATTTTAACAGCTTCATTGGTGACATTCTTAATATTCCATACGGCTTCACATAGGAACCAGTGTTGATCAATATCTTCAGATCCATCTCCCCTAAATATAGGGAGCCTCATCTCATCTTCCATAGATCTTCCTAGGTTTCCTATCTGAGTATATGCTGAACTGCTAGTAATAGTACTCTAAGGACTCTGGTGACTCTGACTATTTTGATTGCTTAGTGTTGTTGAAACAACAGGAGGGGTAATAGTACTTACTTCAATGGTCTGCATAGTTCCTGAAGTTTCTGTCTCTTCCTAGTGAGGTTCTTCAGCTTCCTCTTCCTCTTCCCTAGCGGGCTCTGAATTCTCTTCGTCTGTCAGATCTACCTCTTCTCCACTATAGAAACCCCGATCCCCGTAGTTCTTCTTAAACAGGTTCGCAAGATGAACTTCTTTGAATGCTCTGCCACTGCGGGTATGTCCAGCCTCTGTGTCGTTGTCGTTTTCCGAATTCTTGAACATTATCCTTTTCCGAATCCAGCCAACTACTGTATCTTAAAGAGGTTCTTCTCATGCAATAGCATCTTCATCCTCAATTTTAGAAAGTGTAAAAATTTTCTTCTAGGTCCTTTGAAGAAATACCTCTCGGCTTCGCTATATGAATCTACTCTGTCAACAACAAACTCAATGATATACCCTCCAATGTTTCTATCAAAACAGTGATCTACTTCTCGTGACACGACGTTATCAACTCTCTTGAACTTCTTGATAAGAACCGACGTCCAAACCACAGGAGGTCTAGATCGGATCTCAAACTAGGTATCTACTAACCTAGCTAACCAGTCATATAGATCCTGATGGATTCCTCCAAAGAAAATCTCATGTATATCGGTAAAGATATATATTCCTAACCAATCCTCTGAACTAATATTAAGTTTCCTATTCTGGTCTTCAGTGAATTCATTTTCTTAATCTTCTATCCACTTCTGAATCTCGGTTTTTTATGGAAACCACCTTGACATTCCCGCAATAAGATTCATGTCCCGACAACGAAACCATTTGTTGGCACAGGGGAAGACCCAGGGTTCATCTCCAAGAGCGCACCAACAAGCCCTAGCTACTGGCTCTTTTGGAAACACCTGAGAGGTAGACGCATTCTCACCCAAAGCAGCGATGGGGGGGTTGTAGGACAGAGATGTCTACAACCAAGGGGAATATCAAGTGGATCCAATACAAGAACAACACATTTTATATATCCAGCACCAACTTAGATCTACTTCTCACAACTATCTATCAGATCTAACACAGCAAAGAAATAACAGTATATCAAAAGAACATAGCATCCATCATGCACAACACAAGATATATGTGGTTCACCCTCTCTCTAGGGCTACGTCCACAGAACTGTGCTTTATAATATATTAAGATGAAAGCATACAGTTCTTATATGTACTCTTAGCTAGTAGATCTTATTTCTTCTTCTCTCTGTCTCTCCCCTTCCTGCGCACCTAGATGCAAGACTGATCTCCACACCCATCTGGAGATCTGACAATACCAGAAGGCTCTACAATTATCACTTCTCTCTCACACAACAATAATCGCTCATACCAATAACAAAACTAGAACGAACAATACCAACAACAACAACAACAACCCAACCCAGGTCCTCTTGACCTCTATTTATACATTACAATAGCTCACCGACAACCTTAGGCCTAAACCTAGGTGCCAAAACCCTAGATACCAAAACCCTAGCTCAACTTGACCCTTGTTTTCAGGGCTTCACCAGCCTGTCTTTCCTTCCTTCTCGCGCAGTGCTCCAAAGAATCCAACGGTGTATTTTTACGCTTGTTGAATTGTCCATGACCCATCTTCCTTGTTGATCTGTCATCCTTGATCTCCTCGTCCAACGGCTTGCTTTCTCTTACTTCGCTCCATATTTTCCGCTCTTTTGTTCACTTCGACCCGGTAACAATCACTGTGTCTTCCGCGAAGTTTGCATTTTGCCTTTTCTTCCTTGATATTCATTTACTTCCATAACCAAGGCCAACAATAGATCAAATCGCCCTAGCCTAATGCACCCCCTAGTGGTCTCAAAATGCATCTTGGTGAAAGTTGAAATTTCACTTAAAACCCCCTACTACAGTTGCAACAACTTTCTTTGTGAAGCTCGTTGAGCATTTATTGGGATGAGTTGAGGAAAAAATTTTGTATAGAGAAACTCGCCTTACTCTGGCACACCTATTGCACTTCTCAGTTTGAATTTCCATCAGATTTGAAATTTTAGGGTTTATTGACATTTTCCTGGGCATTGAACTTTTTGCTATCTTGATTTTGTGATTTCCTCATGTACTGATGGTTTCTAGTTTCATATTAGAAGACAAGTTGGATGGTGTTACAAATTTCAGAGGTATGCACTTATATATCTTTCCAAGTTGTATCGTTTAACAGAGTATGAGGGTGTTTGCAGGGAATGCACAAGGGACCTTGTCCAAGAAATGACCCAAAGGGATCATTGGATCTAAGTGCATTCATAGGAATAGTGCACCCTCCCTAGCAATTAAGACTCTGGGTTTGCATATCAGGTTTGATATTTTTATATTACTGCATCTTAAGCAAATATTGTAACCGGGACAACAGTCTTTAGAGTTCTATTACTACTGAGTACTTTTTTATATCAAATGTTTAGTGATACTTGAATATTGTTAGTACAATAATCATTATGTAAATGCTCACTATTTAGTACTAATGATGCACTTGTTTGCAAGATAGAATTGATATCCTCTAGGATATGTTCTTGGTTATTGTCTTTGTCCTAGGCAGGTTACTATGGAGGTCACAACACTAGAAAAGTGTTTCTCTTGTCTTTTGTTCTTGTTTTGTTCCAGGTAGGTTACCACGGAGGAATGATTGGTAACAACACTAGAAAAGTGTTGTTATTTTTTCCCATTTTTTATGCTTGTTACTATTTCCTTATCATAAGAATATTTTTCTTGTCTGCTAATTTTTTTGTTATTGCGCTTGTTTCGGGCAGGTCACATGTGATAGATCTAAGAGGGAGCTCTAGTGATGGTCGCAGGAGGAAATAAATTAGACAGTCTCTAGTTCAAGACATGAAGAAAGCTATATAGAGATGGAGTTGTATACATGACAGTATACATCCATATATCGAAGGCGAAGAAGACAAAGTTAGAACCTTTCGAAAAGAAGGATACTTTTGTGGGATACAGAGTGTTCCACATGGAGATTGACAGGGAGGAGAAGGTGGATCCACCAATGGTGAGGTAGAAGGCCCCACCTAGTACTAGTTCAAAGGAAGCTAGATTTCAGAGGGATTCAACCCTCGGGATCTGGTAGGGAAAAGTAGCCTCCCAGGATAGTTCATTGGAGATCAGACTTCAGAATATGAAAAGGAATCACATGATTCTAGAGATTGTACAGACTCAGAGGGAGTCATGTTTCAAAGGGAGCATGGTACTCCAGGATTGATGGATACTTGATGAGCTTGGTTTTAACCAAGAATGTACAAACTCATAGTGATCTTGATATCATATAAATTCAGTTGGCTCAAGAGAGATCCGATTATTCAGATGGAGTCCCCCCCCCCCAATATCCAAGTGGGAGAGAGACATCTCCTAGGACTGAAAAACAAGTGTCATGAATTGAGGAGGCCAGATAGAATATTTAGAGGAAAGAGGCTTCTAGGATATGTGATCTTGATATAGTGACAAAGGAGGTAGCTAGTCAAGAGGAGTGGGTATGTATTTTGTCTCAGTCACAGAGGGAGCAGCCAATGAGGTAGACTGGACAGTAGGACTTACTCCAGTGACAGAGGGAGTTGGCCTCAAAGTTTGAGATTGAGGATCCTAGACGGATGTACTCTTGGGATTATAGGTGTGATGAGATCATATGAGATCTTCCTCATTCGGTGGATACTGATGATATTCGATATGATGGAATGCAATTCCATGACTACACCTATGATGACAAATCTGAAGAAGTTGAGTGATTCTGCTTCATCTTCAAATTTGGTGTATCCCACAATGTACAGGAAGTAGATCGAATCTTTGATGTACCTATTTAATGCCAAGCTATATATTTTCTTTACTGTGAGCACCCTGAGCCAGTATTTGGTTGAAGCCAAGGAAGTTCCAATGGGTGGCAACGAAGCATGGTACAATTAGATATGGTTTGTCTCAGGTGATGAAGTGAGGTTGTAGAGATATACAGATTATGATTGAGAAGGGAGTGCAGTAGATAGATTGAGCACTGTAAGGTGTTGCTTCAGCTTGGAATCAGTTACTATTTTAGGGATAAGTTGGAATCATGCTTGTGTAGCACTCAATACAGGAGAAATGGATTATGTCACAACCATTGTCACAAGTCGTGAAGTGGTGCAGCTTCAGAAGCTTCTTGCAGGACTTCATTTGATACATGGTAAAGAAGGGAGCAGTGAAGCTCTAGTACTTATCCACAAATGAGAATATTGCAAGATATCCTCCCAGAGTGGCCATGCTGACTTATTTGAGGAGGATGATACATAGGATTAGCCATGTTGATTTGGCTAGTAATGAGTGTTGATGTTTCAACATTAGGAAGACATTCTCCCAGATTGGTCATGCATGGGGCTATGTTAGTGCTTATATGACCAAAGGGAGAATGATTCATTCACTCATGGGGCCTTACTAGTGGTTAATGGCCCAGGTATGTTGATGTTCTCCAATAAATAACATCATGTATAGATTCTCCTGGATTGGTCATGCACGGGGCTATGTTAGTGTCATTATGACCAAAGGATAATGATTCATTCACTTATGGGGCTCTAATAGTAGTGAATGGCCCATAGCATCGAGCATACATTATCCCATATTGATCATGCATGGGGCTGTGCTAGTGATGATATGACCAAGGGTAAACGATTCAAACATCCACAAGGCCTTTCTAGTGGTGAATGGCCTAGGTATAGTCGTTCTCCTGTTGAGGAGTAGATGGACTCTTGATGTTATCACATGCATATTCCAAGAAGGAGTGCATGTGCGGAGATGTCACTTCAACATGGATCATGATGAAAACCTTTCTATGACAAAAGAAATCCAAGTATGGAGAATGCCTCCCTCGCTGAGAGGGAGTGTTGGAGATTTGCAACTTTGGGCAGTCTTTCTCCACAATAAAGTACAAGAACACCCATCTACACCATTACAGAAGCCCAAGGAAGAAGTTGAAGACCCGGGAAAAGAAGTTGGCCCCACAGGAAAATAATAAAGTAATTGAAGACCCAAAAATAAGAAGTCGGGCCCAGACTGGTGCCCAGATTAGTATAAATATAGGACTGGCTCATTTCATTTGGATGGGTAGACAATTCTCCTGTCTGCAGTGCGCACAAGGAAGTTGCAATTGTATTTGTGCTATTTCACTATATCTTGGTTCTGGTTATCTTGGAGAGTGTGTCACACTTGGAGAATCTCTTCCTTAGTTATTATTGGTCATATTATTGAGGTGCTAGTTCTTGGTGATGATGTCCTTGGGGAGTATCTTCTCTCTATGGTATTTTGGCTATTGATGGTGATGTACTAGTTATATCTTGGACTGAATTCTTCTATAGAAAGGTTTTTGTGTTTTCTCCCAGGGTTAGGTTTCCCAAAATAAACTCTTGTGTTGTGTTGTTGTGTCTACTGTGCATGGTTAATATTTCTAGATCTTGTTATTTCCGCTGCATTGTTATAGTTGATATTTTTCAGTGTATAGTTGTTCTATGATAATTGTTGTATGAAAGTGAATCTTGTTATCAATCATAAGGAAATAATTATCAGATCAAAGAATCATAAAACATCAACAACTAGTAAGGGTTTAGGCCCACATATGTGTTGTTGGTCTCCCTTACCTCTCATATACATAGAGGAAGGAAATAGTCCTTTTGTAACTCGTTATCACTTCATCATCTTTTGTTAGAGATGTGAGGGGAGGTGTGCATTACTCTCTCTATCTCTCTGATCTTCATCTTTGTAATTTCTATCTCTTGTTTTGGAGGTGCTAGGGTTTCTTGGAACATGTGGAGTATCTCGAATACTAGGGTTAGGTTTTTATCCCTTAAAGACATTGGATCTAGGGTTTTGTGATTAAACCCTAGATTTGTACGTGTTGAAGAGTGGAGAAGAGATGTCTTGCCTTGGAGGATTTGATACTGTGATGTTTTCTTGTTGGAGCTCCTTGGTGTTGGTTGGTTTTCTATAGTTAGGGTTTTATAAATATAGATGATTGTACTAGCCTTGAGATAATTCTATGGTATGTACATTAAATTCATGTGTGTGTGTGTCTATGAAGTTTTTAGTTGTCCAAAATTGTATTATTGCAAATTTGATTTTCATCTATATATTTCTTCATGGTTTGGTATATTTAAGCACTAGTATCTCTTGTTTATTTGACATAAGTTAATGTTGAAATTGTACGCGATTTAATATTAATCTTGAAAAAGAAAGGGAAAATATATTGTTGTTATAAGATGATTTTTGGATTTGGTTTATGCATGATAATATTTCCCTGGAGGGCCAACACTTATTGACACACATTTGGTATATACTTAGATTTCCTTGTTTATTGAGGTTGTTAAGAAGTGAAATATTGTCCATTGTTGCAACTATTTTATCATATTTTGTAACATCCCTAAGGGTGAAAATTCACAGGATTAATATCTGGGAAACCATTAGGAAAGAAGTGAAATTTATAAAGTTGCATTAATTTTCCTAGATCCAAAAATTTATACATTGTATCATAGATTTTGTAGGTGAAACCACTCTAGGTGTAAAAGAAATTTGGTATTACAAATATGGTGTACTCGAGAGAGGTGCTTAACCTTGTTAAGGTTGATGAGTGTGAAACCCTAGGTTTTCTTGAGAGAATCACTTGAACACTTCAAAGGGTTGATTCTTCTTTATATTGAAATTTTTTTAGGATGGATGTGGCTATGGTCTCTAGCTTGTCCTCTAATATTGTGTCTAGTGTTGGGTGGTATGTGGACAGTGGAGCTTCGAGACATATGGCATATAACAAGTCATTATTCAACAAGTTTCAGGAGCAAGAAGAACACATAAGTGTGAAGCATGGTGATGATGCTACTTATCCTCTAAGAGGAGTTGACTCCATTTCCTTTTAGGTGATGTTATTGAGTTGAGTAATGTTCTATTTGTTCTTCGTTTGAAGAAAAATATTCTTTCAATATCTTGTATGACAGATGCATAGTGGAGAGTTTCATTTGAGGGACAACAAAGCAACATTACTGATTGTATTCTATCAAGTATGAGAACTTTGGAAAGAAGGGTCAAAGAGGGTGGCATTACAAGTTACGTGTTGATCCAATGGTGTTTGTACATTATAAAGAGAAATTAAATTAGCCTTATAGACTTGAGGAGGCATATGTAAAGCATGTATGGTTGGATAACCTAGAAATAGGATTACAACCTATTGTGGAATCATGGATTGATTCCAATCTTGTAACTAATGGGAATGTTGTAGAGTACAAGGATATAGTTGTTGTATTTTCTTAGGCAATGGGAGTTGACCTTAATGATATGCATGCTTCAAGATTGATGATACTCATGCTTCAAAATTCTCTCAGAAAGATGAATTTGATCTAACTTAGGTGAATGTGTCAATTGCTAGAGGTTTTGAGGTGTATGAGAGAGATTCTCATGTTCACAGGTTGTTAATATCCCTGCATGGGTTTTTATCTATATACCATGAGTTTGGTATTTCAAGATGGATGTGACTTATGCATATTTTTATATTTGTGATTTTGATAACTCTGATCCACTTGTATTAGTTTTGTATGGAGATGTGATTATCTCTGCAAGATGTCTTGGACAATGCATGATGTGGTGTGAGATTATTTTGGCCTATGATGTTGACTTGAGGGATGATGGAGTTTGGAAAGTTTGTTCTTATCTAGAGTTTTGTACCTTTAGATTCATAGGTGGTCAACATTATTTGAAGGTTCAAGATGTTGTGATAACATCTTGTGTTATTATATATGGTGATACTTCTATAGCTTACAAGATCGATATATGTCACATCAAAAGACTATGGTGAGCATAGATGTGAAGTTTGATGAGATGTGAGATCTTCTAGTTCACATGATTCACCTTCAATGATTAAGGGGATTGAGGAGGTTGTTTTTACAGAGGTCAATTCAAAGGTTAGATTTGAGTCTGATTCATAGGGATATTAGGTGAGATTTGGTGTGGACATGCTCTCATCTTCTACCTCAACATGCAAGAAGTCAAGATGGCCCACCCAAAAATTATAAGAGGCGGCCTCAAGAACATGTAAGAGCACCCAAATCTTCAATGAGAGAAAGTATACTTCCTAGGAGAGATCTTAGTCACATTGCATTTTCTCTTCTAACCATGAGCCTTCTAGTCGTATTGAGGTGGAGAAGTGTGTTAGCTTGATCAAGGATGATGTTTGAGCATAAATTTGGAGGTGGTGGTTTTTGTGGAGTTGCAGAGGGAGTCTATAGGTGTTTCTGAAAACACTTTCCTTGTAAAGAGAGAGTGTTATCTTTCAAGATTATTCTGAAAGTGTTTACACCATGTTTGGAGTAATTTCATGAGATTTGGGGTACATGGTGTATGATTAACTCTTGGATGGCCTATAATGGATTTTCACATTGGAGGTGGATTACTCAGTGGTTGCTTGACCTTAGTTGGATGCTTGCATGACATTATTGGATGCTTGCATGACATTCTTCCTTGGATCATTGGATATATTTAGATAACATCATAACATTATACATGTTGGTAGCATGGAGGAGGTTACTTGCTTGGAGAATTCCCCACATTTGAGGATAGCATTAAGCACTAGACAACATGGGGTAGCTTGGATGTTTGCATGGAGGCATGGAGTTGACTTAGGGATTCCTTGGTTGTGATGGTATTCATGCAAAAGAAGTAGGACTAGTAGAGCACATGGCTTAGGAGGAGCATTGGAGTCCCTGGAAGCTTGCAAGAGAAGCATTGGATACATCTCATGGAGCACCTTTGCATTATATCCTTACTTGTGTACAACATCACCTTGGATCTTGACATGTGTACCTTTGGAGTGTAGCACTTCACATGTGTGAGTCTACTTATGGCTTTGTCGGTTGCATGTGAGGGTTTAATCCCACATATGTATTGTTGGCCTCCCTTACCTCTCATATAGACAGAAGGATAGATTCATTTCATAACTCATTATCACTTCATCATCTTGTGTTAAATATGTGGCGAGATAAGCACACTAGTCTCTCTCTCTCTCTCTCTCTCTCTCTCTCTCTCTCTCACACACACACACACACACACACACACACACATCTTCATATTTGTACTTTCTCTCTCTTATCTTGGAGGTGTTAGGGTTTCTTGGAGCTTGTCGAGCATGTTGACTACTAGGGTTAGGGTTTTATTCCTTAGAGACACCGGAGCTAGGGTTTTGTGATTAAACCCTAGATTGTACTTGTTGATGAGAGGAGAAGAGGATATTCCTTGCCTTGGAGGACTTGTTAATGTGATGTTTTCTTGTTGGAGCTCCTTGGTGTTGGTTAGGGTTTTTCTTAGTTTTCCCTAGTTAGGGTTTTGAAAGGATATAGCATTGTACTAGCCGTGAGATGAGGCTATGGTACAAACATGGACTTCATCTTTACACACACACACACACACACACACACACACATATATATGAAAATTTTAGCTATCCAAAATGGTCTAATTACATATTTTATTTTCAATTATCTATTTCTTCATAGTTTGATCATTTCCAACATTAGTATGTCTCATTGATTTGACATAAGTTAAGGGTGAAATTGTTAAGATATTTAACATTATTCTTGAAAATTTTGTGACAAATTTACTATTCTAATCACTTTTGTTAAAAGGTGATTTTAGAGTTGGTTTATGCATAATAATATTTCCCTAGGGTGTTGAACTTATTAACACACACTTGGTATCTTTTCTCTTGGATTTCCTTATTGATTTAGGTCATTAAGAGGTGAAATGTTGTTTATTGTTGTTGTTGTTTTATCATATTTCATAACAACCCTAAAGCTAAAAATTCACAAGGATAAAATATGTGAAACCTCTATGAAAGAGGTGTGTTATCACAAGATTTGTACTTGTGCAAATGCCTCAACAAGATCTCAATCTTGTGTAACAATTGAAAGTGTCTACCATTTTCACCTAAGTAGAGACTTCCCACGTTTTAGTGATGCAAAGAGGTTCAACACAAGGGAGGCTTACCTAGTGACCTCAAGGGATCAAATAGTAAGATTAGTCGAGCCTACAACCCCCTATCTTGGTCATATAAAGGTTAGGTCTAGGTCTAGGAGAGGGACTAAAGGTAACGAGGTAATTGTTTCACTTGTACGAGACAATAAACAACTTGATGCATGATATAGACAATTACCAAGTTATAAAGCTCAAAGATCATCTCTTAGACACTAGATGATCAATAAATTCAATGGTTGTTGCAAATTACAACAGTAAACAAGTGTACAAAAACAATTAATGTTTTGCAACAACAACAAGAAATAGTACTCAGAAATGCATCAATTTAGCATGAAAAACAAGCCTTCAAAATGTACAATATTATCCAATTGCTAGATGTAAATTATGGGTGTCCTAAGCCACTTTTCCAAGTGTGTATGCAGCAAATTGAAGTAAAAATCAGTGGTTGTAGAAAACATTTGTAATGGTAGCAATAAATAGCATTAGTTTGCTAAAGTTAGGGTTAGGGAAGTTAGTAAGATTGTTGAGAGAGGGAAAACACTAATTCTAAATGCAATTTTCATCACAAGAAGAGATTTAAACTAATGCCATTGTCTTTTAAGGCTTATGGAGTCAAGCATGCAAAACCTTGAAGATTGAACTAGATGATAAAGAAGAGTGAGGTTTAAATCCTAAGGTGCAAACCCTCTTCGGCCTTAGGACTAAACCTTCAAGAAAATGATCCCTAGGGTGTAAACACTCTTGGGCCCTAGGTGTCATTTTCCTTCTTCTAGATGATCTATGTCAAGGATCAAAACCTTAAGGCGAAAACACTCTTGGGCCTTAGGCTCTTAACCCTAGCAAAGAATACTCTTGCAAAACTTGGACAACATATCATATGAAGGAGAGAAGCACTTATGTCTCTTTCCTATGGTTTCACCAAGACAAAGTAACATGCAACAATATAGTAATTAACACCTTAAAACATTAGCAATGACATGAAATTGCAGCAATTACTTATCCAAGTCGCTAGGCTAGAAAAAACCTTAGTTGCAGCAATACATCATCCAAGAAAGCATAGAACATCCACAAATATCCTCCTCCAAAGATAGCACATGAGATCCAAGAGAAAAAAAGAGAGTAGTGAAATTTTCTAGAGTTGCACCACCACAAATGTGTGAGGAAGTGATGATGAAAAATGAGAGGAGTGCTAGCCTTATTTATAAGGAAACCCTAGTGCTCCAAAAGTCACCAAAAGTTAAAAGACATGTCTCTTAGTGGGGTCGACCCCTCATATTTTCCTTTACAAATGTCAAAATGTGAAAAATAATACATAAATGTTCACACATGTGGTGATGTCATTCCCCCAATGGGCTAGGAGAGCCTCTCCAAGGCCATGTGTCATCACCTGAGGTACAAATGTGGTGGAAGAATGCTACACCCCACCTCAAAGTCAGCATTGGCATCCAAGTGGAAACAAACCCAATCATCTCTATCAAACCCTAGCATGACATCATCATCTAAATGCCTAGCATCCAAAGTGCAAGGGATGGTGTCTGAAGAGAAGGATGTACTTCATCTCTATGCATCCTCCAATCATCTCCCTTTGCAACATCATCCATCCAGTTCAAGATAGTCTCTGCAGTGTAGATCTTAGGGCGAGGGATTTCTTCCCATCTTTGTGCGACCATGACCAAATCTGTCAAAAATCAAGCCCATTTGTCCATCGTCCAAGGTCTTGAATATGTGGGAGCCCATGTCTGAACATTTCAATTCATTGGGTGACTCGCTTGTCTACATCACACGTGACATATCTTGTAATAAAGGCACAACGTCCTAGGCGACATCATGGGGCCTCCTTCAAAGAACCATGTTAGGGGCATCCAAATCAAAATAGAATATGAAATCAAGTAAACCAATGTTCATAAGATATACTAGTCCTTAAATCATGCAAAGTAAGGTGTTACTTAATATATAAGCCACATGAACAAATCACTTCAGTATCCCCTTCAAATATCAAACTAGCTCAGGACTATATGTAATTTGGCAAGTTTGAATATGGGAGGGCCTTCATCAAACCCTATTAGGTGTGCCAACCAAAAAAGTGAATGAAAAGACACAGATAGAGGGATATGTAGAGTAACTGTGATAGTGATATGTGTTGGGATTACTTCATGGCTTATGATGTCATTGAATCCATTTCTATGAGCACCTTTGTGGAGGGTGTGCTTTCTCTTGAGTTACCGCTTTCTAAGCACTATGTTTTTCCAAACCCCTTTATCTTGGTTTTTATGCGTCCTCTTATCATATTTCCAAGTCCCTTTTATAAGGTTTCAAGCTATAGCATCATTGCTTGGGACTAGGGTGAACGTGGAAAGGTAGAGCTCAAGTTGGATAGGCTTTGGAGAGTCATTTTCTATTATTCCTTTTTTTCTTTAGAATCATTCTTTTATTCTTTTAGCAGCAATTGCAATCAACCTCTGGGCCTTCAACCCCTCTTCTCATGAGAGAATGGACCATGACCCATTACCGAAGTTTAGTACATTGTGACAGATTCCCGGATGGAAAGTGTTAAGTATGGTGGGGAACATAACGTTACCCTTGTGAGGGCCCCCTAGTAGTACCATGTTTCCCTTGGTTGTGACAACACGGAACTAGGCATAGATGATGGCCACCAAGGTGAAACAAGGAAACAAACATAACTTCTTGAGCTAGTGATCTATTATCTAACTTCAACCAATGATACCCATCCACATGCCTAGTATATTAAGCACAACACTTCACATGAAAGGGGGACTAACATACCTCATGGTGACGTTGGCTTACCATCTCCCATACACTGAGTTGAGTGGATGTGATGAGCTGGGTTGATCTAAGGTAGAAAAGGAAATATGAGGGGAGTTGTTGGACTGCTATTTGTGGAAATGTTGATCATCATCATGGTTGGGATCATTATTTCCATTGTGGGTCATGAGACATGATCTCCTCTAGTTACCCCTAAGCATGGGGGGTAACAAGGTGAAATATTTGAAGTTGCATTAATTTCCCTATGGAAAGAAGAAGACATGTCAGTACTATGGAAAGACTGGACATGTGGAGAAAGTTTGTTATAAGAAGCGAGACAACTTAGAGGAGAAGGTTAAACTCCTTGAAGGATATGTGTATGTTGTACGTTGACCCACTGATAATTTCACCTTCCAAGTCAGAACTTCTCAGGCCTTGTTGTCTCATTCTGCATAGAACGAATGGGTAGTCGACTCTGGATGCACCCATTACATGGCTAAGGATGCTTCCTTATTCACGTGGTTGGATGAAACTAAGGAGAGGAAAATCTATGTTGTTGATGATTTTTCTCTAGATGATGTTGGTTAGGGTGATGTTGCTTGTCGACATGGGAAGATTGTTGATGTCTATCATGTGTCAATTTGTTGTTTGTTGTTCAGTTAACACAGACAAGTAAGATTGTGGAATTTTGGCCAGATCGGTTCTATGTTCATGATTTGAAGAAAGGGAAGTCAATTGTCATTGGCGGTCTTCTCAAACCAACAGACAATTTGTATAAGTTACATGACACAACTCGACTTGAACCCAAAACGACTGCACTTGTTTCTCACACTGATGAGAGAAGTTGAATTTGGCATGAGCGACTCGAACACTTGAACTTCCAAATTCTACAGGCACTGGAAACTCGGAACATGGTTGCTAGTTTGCCAAAAGTGTTTCCCCATGAAGGATTTTGTAAGGGCTATGTACTTTGGAAACATTATCAAGCACCATTCGACTCTGGAAAAGCATGGAAAGAACATAACCTATTGGAATTGGTTCACAAAGATGTTTGATGCATCAATTTACCTTCACTGACAAGTGCAAGGTATGTTTTGACTTCCATTGATGATTTATCTCGCCTCACATGGGTCTTTTTCCTAAAGAATAAAAACCTTGTCTTTGAAAAGTTCAAGGAGTTTCGGGAATTTGCTGAGAAGCAATGTGGTCGACCCATCAAATGTTTGAGATCAGACAATGGTGGTGAGTATGTAAATCGACCTTTTGAATAATACCTCCTTCGACCTGGGATTGACTGGCAGTGATTGGTTCCTCACACTCCTTATCATAATGGCATTTCAAAACACAATAATCATACATTAGTTGAAATGGCTAGATGTATTTTTCAAGATAAAGACCTGCCCCCTCGCTTATGGGATGAAGCAGTATACTGTGAAAATTATATGCTCAATCGCATCTCGACTCGAGTCATTCCTTCCATGAATCCAATTGAACGATGGTGTGGGAAGAAGCCTTTAGTTGGCCACCTCTATGTGTTTGGATGTGTTTCTTGGGCTCATATTCATGATGATTGTAGAAAGAAGTTGGATGCAAAGAGTCATGCCTGCATCATGATGGGATATTCTGAAGAATCGAAAGACTATCGACTATTTGATCTTGTCAAACGAAAAATTATTATTAGACGCAATGTACGGTTTGATGAGAAGTCTTCTGGAATTAAGTTATTGAATGCCTCTTCTAGATTGGTGCAGGATGATCCCCTTAATGTTGTCTCTAACACTAGAGCTCATGTTCCATACTTTATTCCTTCGACTGGAGAGTCGAACTTTCTCCCTGTTTCCACTGGATTGTCGACCTCCAAGTCAACTAGTCCATCGTCCTTTGTTTTGACTGGTCCACCAATTGAAGCCTCTTCGAATTTTGATCGACCTACTAAAGTGATCCATAGTTCACCTATTTCTTGTCTACCCATATAAGTTGCCAAGACAATTGAAGTTGTTGGAGCTGATGTTGGTGATGACTCATGCGGATGACAAACTCAAATTCAAAAGAAACATGCCAACATTGCCATGATGACTGGTGCACTAGGAAACCTTTGATCTTATTAGCTACTCGGATGTTGAAGGACAACCTGAATGGGAGCAAGACATGAAGACAGAAATTGATTCTTTGTCAAAGAATCATACCTGGGACTTGGTTCCCCAACCGCAAGGAAAGAAAATTGTGAAGTCTCGATGGGTCTATAGGACCAAATTTAACTCTGAAGGTGTTGTTGAGTGACATAAAGCATGCCTAGTGATGAAGGGTGTTTCTCAACAAGAAGGCATTGACTACACTGAAACCTTTTCCCCTATTGCAAAGATGAACTTTGTTCGACTAATTATTTCCCTTGCTACTCGTTTTGGATGGCAAATCCATCAGATGGATGTGAAGAGCGCATTTATTCATGGAGACATATCTAAAGAAATTTTCATGGAACAACCACCCAGTTTTGTGACATATTCAAATTTGGTTTGTTGACTCAAGAATTTGCTTTATGGTTTGAAGAAGGCTCCTTGAGCTTGGTATGCTAAGATCGAGAGTTTATTTCTTCAACTTTGGTTTCAAACAGTGTGAATCTGATCACAACTTGCATGTAATCCATACCAATGGAGACACTTTGATTGTTGTTGTATATGTAGATGACTTACTTATTACTGAAAATAATAATGATCTCATCCTTAGATTGAAGAAACAACTTGTTGACTCCTTTGACATGACAGATCTTGATACTCTGTATTACTTTTTGGGTCTTCAAGTATTACCACTTTGTGGTGGACTTTTCATTTCTTAGTCTAAATATGTGATGGAACAGTTGACATGTTTTAATATAGTTTATTGCAAGCCTTGTGCTACTCATTTTTAGTCTGGAGTAAAGCTTACAAACACCTATCAAACACCTGCAGTTGATGCTAAACTGTATCAACAATTAGTTGACAGTATTATTTATCTTACTCATAGTCGATCTGACATTTCCTTTGTTGTTAGTGTGGTTTCTCGGTTTATGCAGGACCCTAAAGAAAGCCACTAGAAAGCAGTCAAATGAATTGTTCTCTATCTCAAGGGTACCACTCATTTTGGTATCAAGTATTGTCGAAATTCAGATTAGCTAGTCGGTTTTTCTGACTCTGACTGGGCTGGTGACGGTGATGATCGGAATTCCACTTTTGGTTATGTGTTTCACTATAGAACTAGACCTTTGATATGGTCATGCAAGAAATAGAAGGTAGTCTATTTGTTGACTACAGAAGCAAAATATCGTGGCGTTTTTCAAGCAGGTATTGAAGCAGTATGGATTCGCCAACTTTTGGGAGAAATTATCCTTTCTGTTCAAACCTTGACTACAATCTACTGTGATAACCAGAGTCCTATACAAGTTGTTGACAATCCTATTGCCCACAGTAAGATGAAGCATGTTGAGCTCCATGCTCACTACTTGAGACAGTTGGTTCATGAGAACATTATCTCTGTTTAATATTGCAGAACAAAAGATTAAGTTTTTGATATCTTCACCAACCATTAGTTGAAGCCAGATTTACAAGCTTTGCATGCTACTTGGGCTTAAGAAGCTGCAATTATGGGGGGTGTCCTAATGACACAATTTCACCTCTTGAAACACTAGAGTTGTGTGTTGATGGGGGATGCCGAAACATCAAGCATTGGTGGTTCATCACACATATTTTGGGTTCAGTCGGTCGAGAGGTCGACCTACATCTAGACACAGTTGGTCAGGTGATCGACCAACACATACACCAATCGATCGAGTTTCAATGTGTCTCTCGGTCGAACAATGGACCAATGGTCGAAGATAGTCGAGTGGTGGATCGACCAGCCCAACAATCGACTATGAATTGGATGTGTAGTTTGTCAGATCAAGCATCCTTGTTGAGACGACTCGACCGAGCGGATTTGACAGAGTCAACTCTAACAGTCGATGGTCACATGTGGACAATATCTTCCTTATTCTATGGAAGTTGGTTAGATCTTGAGACTATAAAAGAAGACCCCTTGGGTCATTATCAATTATGGATATTGTGCAATAGATCATGTGGATCAAGATGTACAACATGCACTGTGATGTTCTGATCATAGTACGCTTTGCTTAAATGTTGTAACGGTGTCTTTAGACACCACCCTTTATCTTTGAAATTTGTGTTCCTCTTCAATTATCTACAATACTGTGTTCTTTGTTTCATGTCATGTTCCAACCCATTCCCCAACATCCCTTTTCCCTTCTTCCTTTCTCTGCCCTTTCCATTCACTGAAAACAATGCCAAAGAAGAACAATTGCTTGGAATAAACCCGACATCCTTCTTCCTTGTTTCTTCCTTAATAAGTGCAGAATGTGCTTCCACGAAGGTCAATTTACCTCTTAACCCTCAAATCAGCGCAATCCCTTCATACAAATAAGGGATACTTGCAAGAAGGGTAATCATGGCATCTTCATCCAAGACTAATGCATCATGGGTGTATAAATCATCCATGATGGTTGGAATCTGGACATGTAACCTCCCCAACTTTTGATTCCTACATCTTCATCCCAAGGAGTTTCTTCCTCGAGAGAAGTCTCATGCTCACATCCTTTGTCTCATATATTTTAATCAGTGAATCCCAAGCAGCCTTGCTATATCCACCTTTGAGAGAATGGGAACAAAATTGTTAGGCAAATGGTGGATAATATAGGGTCATGCATTTGTATCTGAGATCTCCCAACTTCCTAATTTCATTTGTACCCTACAGTAGCTTGGCATCTTTCTTTCCATCCACCAATCCATGCAGGTCCTCTACCAACAACATTTGCATCCTCAATTTCTAGAGATCAACATTCAGGCCATTAAATCGTCTCATGTGGCTCTGGCAGTTGGCAACAACATCAAAAGCCATCAACTCTTGACTTGAAAACTTCTGGAAAATTCGATTTTAAGAGAAATTTTCAATCAAAAAGAGAATTCAATAAATGAAAACACTCGTGCTACAAACCTAAAGCTCTGATACCATGTTGCTGGAAATAGAAAAACAAGGGATAATTGAAATAAATAGAGAAATGCATCACAAAAACAGGGAACAAAATCAAAACATGGAGAGATAATTGATCAAGTGCAGAATTAGCAGAGACAAATAGAAAATTCCCTTTCGAGGAACCTCTTCTCACGCCAAAGACTTTATTTACATGGAACAATATTTATACATATTACATCAAAAATTGATTGACAAGTAATGGAAACTTAATCAATTGAGTGACCCAAATGCTCCATGTTCCATGGAATTTGTTGGGTCGCTTTATTTCAACAGAACCAGGGATGGTAGCACGTTTGTCCGTGAAGTGCAATGTTAGATTACTTACCCAGTAACCAAGGCATCTTTTAATTAGCCAGTATAGAAAAAAAAGTTCATACAGAAGAAACCTAGACATTGTACACTAGAGTCTTAAACCTTTGTTTTCTGCATATATAGAATCCCTATACAAATAGAAAATAACATAGTTAAATTCTAATTTAGAGCAATGTGAATGCTTGGCAGTATCTATCAATGACAATTGAGGCAGCGATTAATGTGCTTGATTTCAATGATCCCAAGCATAAATTTCCTAGATTGCAAAGACACTATTAAATTAAGTAGCTCCTTGTTCTAGTAGTCCCCTTCCCCCTTATTGTTGTCATGTAGAATTTCCACCACTAGCATGTGATGAAAGATCGTGTTTGACACTAGTATAATCCCTGGCCTTGCAAATTGACTCTTCAAGAGATGAAATGTCCATGTTCCCGGTCTCATCCAATAGTAGTGTATTTCTCATCAATCTTATAGCATAATGCTAAGAATGTTTTTATACCCACAAGTATGAACCTTTTTCCTTAGAGAAACAAAAATCTTCACTGCAAATAGTAAATACAAAATTACTTGCTTCCTTGGAGAAGTGATCTAACTAATTGTAACACACAACCCCTATCAGGGATTGGCTTTTGTCCTGACAGAAAAAATCATCTGAAAACACCTATCAGACTGCAAAAACCCACCACAGTAGGCAGAGAACTTGAGAGCTATGTTGCGGGGGAGCGCCCCCACCCCCGCCCCCCTTGATCCCACTCCAAAATCGCGCTCCGAACGGGAGCATTCAGGGAGCGTGCTCCCTGAATGCTCTCGTTTGGGAGCGCGCTCCTTAGGGAAAAATTTCGCTCCCTGGACGCTCCATGAGCGCTCCCTACATTAAAAACGCTCCCTAGGGCCCGTGCACGTGAGGAAGCCTTAAGGAGATTTTTTTTTGTTTTTTAAGAGAAATGAGGGAAGGGAAAGGTAGCCTAGGGTTGGGTAAGTAGTTTAAACATGCATTCACTCCTTTTTCTCTCATTCTATTTCTCATTTCATTCACTTCACTCATATTTGCTAAGAGGGTTTTAACTTTGAGAGTGTTATTGCAGCTTTCTAGTTCTTGAGGAGATTGAAGGATATTGAAGGGAGATTGAAGAGCTTGGAAGTGATTGAAGATATTGGAGAGTATGGAAGAGAGATTGGAGAGTTTGGAAGAGAGATTGTCATTGAAATTTGAAGACTGCCATTTGTGAGAGCTTGGAGGGAGATTGAAGGCTACCATAGTCATATTCAACCACCATTGGAGAGCTAAAGAGGTAGGCTCTTAAGCCCATTTTTTTTTCTTGTTTTGTTTTAAAAAAAATGCATGTGTTGTAAACTAGTATATTATGGCATATGCTATGTTGAATATTTGAATGCTTTCTTCTCCTACTCTTTC